>JALLAW010000736.1:0-11465 GCA_036939535.1 Cyclotella kingstonii | reverse complement strand
TCTTGGGGCCATCCTTGACCCAGAGAGTCTTCCGGGTAAAGTCCATCTTCACATCAAAAATCAAATGACCTGAAGACCGTGTCCAGCAGGAGGAGAATGAGCATTTGGTTCAAGGATTTCAAAGGCAACAACAATAGTAACCATCTCCTTTCGAACCGCCTCAGACCAATATTTATTGCCATTCTTAGTATCAATAGCCACAGCCTCCTCCAAGGATCGCGGGACTTCAATCCCATACTTGTACGTCGTCCGTCAAGCCTTGACAGTCGAAACAATCACATCTCGTTTCTGTAATGTATAGGAAACTCACCAGGCAAACTACGGTTCTTCGACGAGTCCACAAGCAGCAGCATACTCAGCCATCTGAAGCGGATTTGAATGCTTCAAGAGCTTTAGATCCACTCATTGCCGGCGACCATCTATCCACTCAATTAACATAGACCACCCTTTTGTCGTTTGACGAATGCGCTTGGTTCCCATCTTGGTGAGGAAATACTTGTCGGAATCGCGTCTGCAGAGCGTTGATGATCCACAATTGAATAGGATGAAGAAGTAGCACATCCTTTAAAGTCCACATTATTGTAGATATTCTCTGCAATCACACTCGTAGTGTACTCCTTCGTCGTACCGTTGGGGAATACACAATCATAAACTATTGCGTGCTGGCTTCTAGCACTCGCAGGATCGTTCCAATCTGGGGCATGAAATCACGGACTTCGCGTTTTTTCTGGGTAGGGTGCGCATCACACACCAGCGTCTCAGGAGCACCGACCTCCTTTGCAAAAAGCCTTAGCGAGTTGAGGTAGCTCATCGTGTCTCTCATCGGATATCCAGCAAGGAATGATTTATTCGAAACGAAGATCTGGGCGCAGGTGCTCCCTCGGGTGCTCCTAGCCTTCCCCGTCACAAACATAGTGTCGGTGAAGAAGGTAGACTTGTCTGCCTATATCGTAGCATTCGATCATTAGTCCGAAAGTTTCTCGACAAAGTGGAATCACCGGCCTGGTGATTAAGCTGTGTCGTGACCGCCAACGTACGAGCGGCAGCATCCATGGAAATCGAAAATAACTTCGCCAGACGCTGAACACTAACCCCACCCAATGTCGCATCAGTCACAGCGGAGATCATCGCATCTTCCTCAGGGACATCAACAATCAAATCACATTCCGAGTTATATGTCGTAACGTTTCCAAGTGCTATTGCCGAAACCAAAGTCTTTGAAATGTCATATACCCTATGAGAGAACGCTTCAGGATTAATGAAAAATTCATCGAGAGCACGCTGAAGCTCCATTCCTCATTGCCGAACAGGGCAATTTATCTTCAGTGAGTTACTCTATGACAGTATCCTCATCATCGTCATCCATACAGGCATAAATCTGGGCAATCAGCGAATTCCACGACATCGGATTGTCAATGTACATTCCTGAAACGTCGGCTGCCGTTAAGAGGTCTTGCTGGGAAAAAGGTGAACGTTGCACAATCGCCCCATCAGCATCAACCATTGCAGCCTCCTTCTCAGCATGTACTGTGCGGATCCTACATTGCTCTGTCCGGGGTAAGAAAAACAACATCGTAGTCGTCCCAATGCATTTGCTCGTCCACCATAAGAGGTCGTGTTTCAAAGTAGGAAAAGATTCCGGTGAGTTGCAAGTGTATTCGTAGGCCAGATTCACTGTCATGGATACAATGGTTATCAATCGAAGCGCGCTCAGCAAGTTGAAACTTCGGGGTTTCATCCACATAGAGGCTAGCTTCACGCAGGAGAAAAGGTGGAATCAAATTGTGTCCCATCAACGGGATGTACAATGCATTCCGCATAACCAAAATAAAGTAACCGGGTCGTCAAACGCCATTGCCACATCGACAATCTCCACCTTGTCAATGATGGCAAAGTCAAGGAGAAAGGTGTCACAGTAGCATGACGACCAGTCATGGAAATAACCGTAGTTCCACTTTCAGCAAAAGGCATATTAGCTTGCGAGTCAAGCTCAGTGGGATTCCTATGAGAGGAGGTCTAAGAGCCCCATGATGCGCAATCAATATGTCCAGCCACTACCGAGCTGATCTGCACATTGCTCACATAATCCCTACTCTCTAGCTCGTCGTGGGGACTGTTCAGCAGTCATTCGGACTTCTTCTTGTCCTTATTATCTCCATTCTTCAAAATGCTCTTTAGCCTCAGGGTAGTGACTTCCGCAGCCTGCATCATCTCTGCTGGAGATTTGGTGGGTGTGTTTGTAGTACAGACTGCATTCCAGCAGCAACTGCGGCAACAGTCACAGAATTAGCGTCCGCCAAAGCCTGAATGGCTTCTTTGTTCGCAGCGGGGAGAGCAGCAATCATTCCTCTCATCTTCTTGGTTGCTCTGTTGTCGCCCACTGGTGCGTTTTTGCGCTTCCCATCCTTCTTGCTGTTCGCTTTCCACTCCTTCATTTCTTTCTTCTGCTCTTCTCAAAGTTTCATAAACTCGCCAAACTTGTGGTATCGTAGGGCCACACTAGTCTTACCGACGGACCCAAGGCCGCTAGCAGTAGTACCACTAACATTCGCCTTCAACTTCCCTTTGCGCTGTTGTTTTGCAGTGTCAGGACAAACAGGTGCCAAATACGTAACAGCCGATTCAAAATTGACCCTCTTATCTCCGTCATCCTGGTGAACTGCAGCAATAGCGGCAAGCACACTAGGGTCAATGGAAGTAATCGAATTTATCTGCCATGTCGCACGCTGACGATCATTCGGGACTTCAACTTGGATGTATTCGCTACAATCTTGCAAGGTAATCCACTCCCTACTCATGTGCTGTTGAAGGGTGAACGTAGTCTGACCATTCCACTTCACATTTTGCAATTTTTGTTCTGCCTTACGTTGGAGCTTGTCCCATACGTCACGGCCTGCATGCTGAGCAGCCAAAGCAAGATAGGCAGCGCGACCATCTCCCCTTCCACAGAACCAGTCGCCTCGGCAAAAGGCTCACCAAGCATGAGGGTGGGAGGTACAGGATCAACTAAAGCCTGATCACGGATCACATAAGAGAGAGGAGCATGATGCACTCCAATTACTTGATTCAAATGGTTGCGAACGCATTCCAACCACTTGTACACCGCAAATCCCTTGGTCAACTTGGGTGCATCGGGAACATCCATCTTCTTCTTCTCCATAATCGCTTTCCATTCTTCATGAAAGTTCTGAACCACAGCCCATTTCATATTCGCAGGTGTTAGCTGTCGAGCCGTAGCATCGTAGTACTTCACGGCCAAAGCGGATGCATAGATGCGCATCTGGGACATCACAGTAACAATGAAAGGTTCCACATCCACAAGAGCACTGCCACCACCACGCCCAGCTCCACGCCCAGCTCCACATCCAGAGCCACCTTGAAGAGTACGGGGAGTTTTACGTAGATCGCAGAAAATGGCATCCAAACCTTCCTTGTCAAACTCAGCAAGGTCCGATGGAGATGCAATCCCTTCGGCAGCAAACACAGCTGCCATCCGGACAGAAAGACCGAGGTAAACGGTGGTAGTAAAGAAAGCAGTGAGCTGAGCAGCAGTGAAGGCCATGATTGTTAAGGAGAGGCTAAGAGATAGTAGGAGGCGTCAGAGCGAGAAGGATGAATACTTGCTAGAGCCACAATCCAGACAAATTCCTGCCAATCCCACACTAGATGGTTGAATTGTGATAGCTAGGGACATAAACAAGAAGTAGCCATGCTGTGCATTGCACAAAACATCATCGGTCTGGTATAGATCGTGATGGGGGCTCGTAAGCCGTAACGGATCAGCCAGAGAAGCTCATAAGATAGATTTCCCATTGAGGAATTCGTTTTTCATCACACTCCTGAACAATGGTATTAGTAGCAGAATTCCATCTATCCTTGGACATACGGACAACTTAGCACTTTGAGAAGCTTCAATCTTATAAGGAGAAGTTAGAGGCCAAAATTTTGGGAAACTCAAAAATTCAATGGTTAACTCCCTTCGTCAATCTGGGCACTTTTAAGGTGAAACATTTGAGAGCTCAAGATGAGCCCTAATGGGGTGGTGGAAGGACGATGGCTTTCGTCCGATTGTGGGCCTCCCCGCAATGTACTGGCAGCCAATATCTCGATGCATTGACTCCTGCTCTCCGTGGGTAAAGGAGTACTTTATGCAGTAAATCCTCCACGACGGCTCTTCAGTCGCATGGAGGGGTGAAATAGCAAGGAGCGACGCTATTTTCATTTGTATCATCGAACACCATGACCATGTCCCCACATGTCCAGCCTACGAGCGATTGAGTGTTCAAATTCACTTTTAAGAATATTATTAACGCTAATAACGTTAAAGTATTGCCAAAGGATCATCGAGAATCCATAACGCTTTTGCTTTATTTTAACGACGATTATATTCATCATGTTCGTCATCAGCGCGGCCGTCCATGCCGGCGCTGTAGCTACTCTATGGCAATAAAGCTTTCAAAGCTAACCATATAACCTCTTACGACAATGGAATCCAAATCTCATGTCATCAACGCGGCCGTAAGCGCCAGCCTCATTCATATATCGCTTCAAGCCTTGCGGCAAGAGTATCACAATCAGAATGTCAACTGTTTGATAGCCCTGTAATGGCTTTAGACCCTACATTTCATAGGCTTCAATATCAGGAAGTATTGCAACATTAACAATACTAATGATAAAATCGATTAAAAACATTTAAAACGAAATTATAAATCTTATATCCTCTACAACGTTCAACGTACATAGTACAAATACATAAGTTTGAAGCGTCCATACTTCAACATCAAACACACAAGTCACTCAGATCATATCTACGGTAATTAAGTACACTTAGGTATCAGTTTCCAAAATCTCTCTCTCAAGGAGAATTTCGAACTTCTGTTCAGTAGTTACACAAAACCTATCAATGGTACCCGGTTGTAGGTACATATCAGTTTCTGAAACCTCTCTTTCAAAAGAAGACTTCCGAGTTAGCTCAATGAGACTAACTGCAACATTGCTCACTGTAAACTAATCTAGAAAGTTGAATCTGGGAGCGGACTGTTGTCAGCAGTCCTAGTCGATGACTTAAATTCTTTTTGTGGTTATCTACGACTACTTAGGGTGACTCTCCATTGACTGACACCAACGTTCTGCTTGCCGTACTGTACGTATTCCTAGCTATACCACGGTCAGCCACGTTGCTCATACGTATATCAACGTACGAGCCTCTCGCCATCCGCGATGTGGCCAGGTAGCAATTGCCCTGCTCCTTATTTTGACACTATTTTCCACAGCTCAACGAGGCAAATTGCAATTCGCTCACGAGGAGATTTTACGACTAGTATCTATGTGAATGACGCATTCTCTCAACCTTTTGAGCATATCTACTTTACGTATTTGAGAGAATTTCATACTCACTCACAATATCCCTATGTAACCCGAGTGCCTACCTAAGTTAATTTTAGCTAAGCATTTTGTTTCACTCAAAAGAATTCGGAGATCTCTCCGGTCTTAGTCTCGGTGACACTATTTACTTATCCACTTGAAAGATACTGGATACTCTCTAAATGATACTTAGGACTAGTAGATGAGTGTATACTAGATTCTTTCGACAATAACTTTCTACTTATGTGTGGAGGAGATTTTATAATTGTTAGCATGCATGAAGATTAAAGATCACATTCAAAAAGATTTTAAAGCTAAGAAAATACCTAATAACTGATACAAGATGCGACAGAAGGATTTTCTGGGTGGGAATCACTCAATAAACAAATTGCTTTTATGAGTCACTTGTTAAATTCCTCACGTTGTGGCACAATAAGCCAGAAGACTGAGATGCATGACATCAAAAACTAATGCGATCAACTGAAGGAACAAATTTTCTAGGATCTATAAACTCTACAGAATGAACCACAAAAGGAGACTGCTTTTATGAGTCACAATTGACCTCAGGGACTGAGACGCACTCAGTCAGGAAAACTTCCATAGGATAAATTACCCATACAATATGAAAGATTCCAAGAGATGTACAGGCAGCAGATCTCAGGCAAACTTAGAGGGATAGCAGCGAGAGATATGTTATGCAACACGAACGAGATGACGGAAGAAGGAGCCTTATCAATGCAATGTCCTCTGCAAGCGATAAAAAAGAATATGGGTAAAGGTAATGGGCAGTAACAGCGATGAATTACATCGCAATGATTATTCTCAAGATCCACTTGATTATACTAGCAGCTCGTTCAACGAGTAAAATCAAACCAACAGCTGGGAAAGGATAAACACGAGACACTAGTTGAGGGAGACAACATTGTAGTCATTCTATCAGGATGATAGCCACGCAGTGATAATGCCAACTTTCGGAATGGTAACAGTATTCCGCAGTACTGTTTGTTGGATGTTGGTGAAAAGGAGATCTGTGTCATGGGATGCGAAGTCATCCTTTCTAAACTGGCAGAAAGGTGGGAAAAGATTGGACACAACTGGTTAACATAAAATTAGAATACTTTTATCACTTCATACATTAAATAATGAAGTGTCAGGAGCCTTTAAAAATAAGGTAAATGATCATATGCAATAACAACTCATACCCCAGATACTTACCGTCATAATCTGGCAGCATTCAAAAGCCATTTTACATCAAGATTGGCGGAGGTTGATGAATCTTTTCCAATGCATATATGGGACTGATTAGTCCCACTGGCAGTCCTCGCTCTAATCTTATGAAACAAGCACATGTGGACGAAATAATAGTATCATACGAGTATGTGAATGGAACATTTGACTTTAATAAAACACCACTCGCACCTTTAGGCTGTACCGTCCAAGTTTAAGAAACAACAGAATGGAGACTTTCCTGGGCAGGACGCTCAACTGATGACTGGTAATTGGGGGCGTTGTTAGAGCATTACAGATGTCATGATGTTTTCATAAAGAAAAAATAGTAGAGAGAATCTCAGACACAGTGTCATTCGTGCACAAGTGCATTACAGAACCTGTGCATAAACTTGCGGACACTATCGTCAATAAATGTAACGTGGTCATCAAAACTTTGAGAGCATATCAGAAGAACGCAGGAATATTCAGTTTACACTCTTGATCAGTTAGAGCAACTGCTATAACAGCTAAGAATAGTTACCTTATTAGAAAATGAGAGACTCATAAATATGAAAAAACGCCCTTGACACTGAAAAGACCAGCAATTGCAATGCTCCAAGGGCGAAAGAAGTGTTGACATTGGTTCAAAACAAAGTGAGTATAATGCAAGAACAACGCATAAACAGAATCAAGCCGAAATGGTAGAAAATTATAGCAGTCCAATTGTCGAAAAGAACATCGGAAAACAATTAAAATACAGACAACTCATCTCAGATCCTGAACTTAAAACGAAGTGGAGGACATCACCGGCAAATGAGTTTGGTAGACTAGCGCCAGGATATGGCAATTGAGCACAAGGCACAAACACATTATTTTTAATTGATAAAAACCAAGTACCAAAGGACTGGTTGAAAGACATCACTTGCATAAAATTTGTCTGTGAAAAAAAAACTGAGAAACTTCGCACGAGGATCACACTGAATGGGGATAAGGTCAATTATTCAGAAGATGTAGTATGCCAACGGCAAACTTGGTGTACACTGATTTGAGTAGCATGGTGTCAACCGAGTATGCAAGATATGAAACAATCAACATTAGCAACTTTTATTTGAATACGCCAAAGAGATCATGTCCAGATAAACTTACCGATATTCCTGAGGAAGTTGTAAAGGATTATCGATGAGAAGAAAAAGTAGATGAAAATGGTTAAAAATATTTTGAGATGAAAAAGGAATGTACAGATTACCTCAGGCAGAGATCCTAGCACAAGAGCTTCTGCAAGAAACATTAGAAAAATATGGATAAATGCAAAGTATGCTCATACCTGGCTTATGGAAACACCGAAGTAAATCTATTACTTCACCGTAGTGGTTGATGACTTTGGAGTCAAATATGAAAATGAAGAAGACCTGCAGCATCTAATAAAAGCATTGAAAGCATATTATGAGTTAGTTGTGAATTTAAAGGGCAAAAAATACATTGGACTTACTTAAGACTGGGATTATACTCAGAGGAGGGTGCAAGTTTCAATTCCTGGGTATATCCAAAAGGCACTAGAGCACTTTCAAGCAAGCTGAGGAAGAGAGATATTTGGAGTTTTGCAGCGGGGGATTATAACCATTAAAGATCGTGCTACAGGATATACAATGATTTCTGCTTTACCTCTCAAGCATGTCGAATTTGTAGCACATACTCTTCTAGGTTTCTTTGGTCGCATGAGTTATCCATTCATTTTCCACACTGACAAATGGAAGGAATTCACAGGAAGTGAAACATTGCGCTGTCTGTGGAAGGTGAATCTTAATGTTCTCACAATCATTGGTCGAACAAAAATAACCAAATGAGTGGGGCTCTGTTGTGAATATGAATAAACTTGTAAAACAGGTAAATCATGGCGTGCCCACCTCTCTGGACAGTTCTTTTGAGTAGTGCAGCATCAGCCATAAACTCTTAGTGTGGTCATGGAAACATGAAATTCCATTGTACATAGCTGTGTTTGGATGTTGCTATGATCAGGACATCTTATCCACAAAAGCAGAGCCGCGTGATTGCTTGACATTATCTCACCATATAATGGTGAGTAACTGTTTTTCTAATTACACATTTAAATAAACAAACACTTATATGAATCATCTGTTTTCAACACAGGTTTCTAATGATGAAGATTGAAAAAGTAACCTGGAAATCGATTATTACTTGAGTGATAAAGCGTGCCCCAAAATGAGAGACAGGCTCGTGATTGGTCAGAATCATCATCTTTCATTGAAGTCGATTAAGTTGATGACATTGAGTTAGACAGGTTATTACTATCTAATAACACTGGTGACAGTGCTGAAGAAGACTTACATCAAAAACAAGATGAATCAAATATAAGCAATGACATATAAGAATAACCAACTCTGACTAGTGACATATCTTAAGTAGTGATTGGCTCAGAAAAACTGCACTATTTGATTTTTTGATTGAGATTGAGCAGAGTGTTGAGGAGCATATGAGTGCTAATGATAAAAAATTGTCGATTCATCGAAAGGGCAAGGAAAACTCTCTACACATTGAACACAACAGTGATTCGAAGAAGGATAATTTCATATAAGAAAGTCACTGTGTGAATAAATTACTCAAAGTGTTGATCATTCAACAAATTCGGTTTAAGTTTTGAATAATGTGAGGCACTCAACAGAACGGTATTCAATAGAGCAAGCACGGCACTTCAGAGAAGCATCCAAGGAAAGAAAAAAACATGGGAATGAGTGCGGCCCCATTTGATGGATTGGCATGTGCATTAGATTGCGTCGAATGCTATGACATTGCCGCTCGTATCATTGTTTTATTTGATCACAATAAAGTGATGAAGTAGAGGTCGTGCAACACATGGTATCCAACAGATTTTATTTATGGTTTCTTAACACTGGTAGCACATGATGCACACATTACATGACCACCAACCTCTGCAAATATTAGTGTGAACAAAGTTGCTTACTGCCCATACCTAGTGGGATCAGTTACAGTGGTAGCCTTATCAGGAAATGTCACGCATCTTGTTAGTGTTGCTTACAGTAGCAACCATATTGTAATTTTATACTTCGCTGTGAAAAATCGCACAATATCTGTTTTTGGTGGTCTGAACTACAGCATACAGACTTGGAAAATATTTCTGTTGAAGGAACAGGGCCTTGTTTAAAAAGATGACAAGCCTATTTTTGTCTATAGCATAGATAAAACGGGAGGAACAGTAAATTGACATTTGGAAGTTTTATTTGAAGCGAAAATGGTACTTCTTGGATAGTGAGTAACAATGACACATTCAAACAAGTAGATGGATCTAATTGTGGAGTTATTACTTGCTTGACAATTCTTAAATTATATGCGTATATATTCAATAACACCTATTAGAGTATACAAACAAATTCTGAGGGAGTAAGGGGATTAGTCATGAGTTATTTTGATGATATGGTGACAAGAAAGAGAATATGTATGTTGAATATCATCACAAACATTTTCGAAAATTAATCAATGAGTTGACCGCAAAAGAACAATCAAAAAACTGGACAATGAAGAAATGAAAGAAGAAAATGTTTCTGTATGAACTCAGACAACTTTAACTGATTTACCATGTTGTGGGAGAAAAGTACATATTGGATGCATCTCAGACTACCTTCACAGTATATCATTATATTCTTTTTGTAAACAAATTATTGGGTTGAAATTTGCCAAAGATGTTAAGTGATGGTAACAATCATGGAAAGATCATGGAAGAATACAATAATGAATAAAAAGACATCAGAGATGTTTCCTCTTTGAATAACATAAGACAAGAAAATCAGCAATGATGAAGTGTAACAAACGTCAGTAAATCCTTGCAATGAAGGCTATTAAATAGTTTGGCAAAGCTGCTGTGGAAAATGGTGCAACCACTGGTGCTGTTGTCACCCTTCAGGTTGATTACAGGACACATTCCCACGCATGTGGCTTACTTGCAATTGTGTATAAAGCTTTGGATACATGTGGCATTTTGGTGGCACGTGAGCATGGCGTTGTAACATCATCAGGTTGCAAAGGTGACTCTTGGGAACCTGTTGACAGTAATTGCACATGTCCATTAAAAATCACCCATTGCTGAGAAGTTAAAGGTTATATCTGATGAAATTATTAGTGGTCAATGTGAATACATGAAGAAGCCAAGGATATCTTATGCAAGATATCAAGAACTGGTGATAGGAGCAAGCAGCCATACAAAGAAGGCATGCTGCAATTGTAAGAAGGAGTGCAAGAATTCATGTATAGGAAAAACAGCTGAAGTGCCACAGTGGATGTACTTGCAATGGCAACTATGATGGCAACATTTAGGCAAGAGGATTGGATTTGTTCCTTAGTACTAGAATTTACTTACTTGTTTAAATTATGTGTTAAGGACAGATGCTATGTCCAATGTTACAGGAATGTATTGCCATGAATAAATTAGTGAGCAATGTATTTCCAGAAATGTACCAGCTTTTCTCGAAATGTATGAAAAAATCACGCATGCATTGCCAGATATTTATTCATTTAAATCTGGAAAAACACATAATCAGATATAAATATTTCCTACCTTATATAACATGGTGCTGAAAACAAGTTATACAATTTTGGAAAAATAAAAAGTGAGATAAATATAACCTATATTATATGACATTATTCTGGAAACAAGTTGTATAATTTTGGAAAAATAAAAGGGTGAATTATGAAAAAACATCCTGCAAATATTTCATTTACAAAAAATGCCCAAACAATTTTTAAATTCCATTTAAGCACCCAAATGTATTATCAATAAATAGTAGAAATAATGTAATGTAACACAAAAAAAGACACAGAGGCAATATCTATTCATCAGAGTCGGAGACTTCAGAAGAAGT
>JALLAW010000735.1:0-11478 GCA_036939535.1 Cyclotella kingstonii | reverse complement strand
CATGTAATCATTGAGGGGAATAGATGATGAGTACATATATTTGTGACAGGGGGAAGTGTGATCCCACATCCATAGGAGCAAAATACATCATGCTAGGAATTGCTACTTGAGACTCTAGCAAGTACTCAATGCCTGCTGTACCAAATGAGTATTGAGACTAATACTAGTAAATAACTGCTTACTTGCTAGGGATGATGCAGCATTTTTCAAAATGCTGGTCATCCCAAACACACCCCAAACATGTCAACCAAACTGCCTCTAGCCATTGTGATTTGATCAGAAATACAGTAGTTTAAAGAAAAGTCCATTACAAAAAAAACTCTTAGTAGTATGATTATACAGAAATCGTCCAACCTCCCGGCGACAAATCAATCACATTCACAATGGTCATCTAAAAAAGCAAGACGGTTGTCCTCTAAACGTTGATCAATGCCGTTCTATTTCATTGAGCCTTATAATTGGATCCCATACCACCCGTTTAAAAGATGATATCAAGGGGTCTATTCTGTCTTACACTGGCTGTGATCCCAATTGCGAATGCTTTCATGCAAACTTCCCTTAGATTTTTCGTCCCAACATTCGTTCCATGCTCTTTCTACACTCTGACTTCTTCTGCTACTCTGTGTGCATACAGTCCTCGTGACAGTACTGCCACGTATTACTCGTTTGAAGACATTAAGTCAATGGAATCGAGGCTTGGAAACCTACAGAAAGATGCTCCAAGTATGCTAGGTGCATTCTATGAGCCTCATTTGAAATCATTCTCTGTGCGGCCAGGCGCTGTCACGGTGAGGTCTTAACTTGCAATGATTGATCAAATTTCTACAAGTAAGTAATGAGCATATTCCTCTAATCCTCCATAAATTACAAGAGTATATCAGTTACTAGTACATGCTTCGCGCTTCAAGCAATTTATTCAATAGACTGTTCCATTTTCTCTGACATCGTGGATTTCAACATGAAAGAGAGACCAAAACTTGAAAAAACTAATCTACCTAAAATTCAATCACAAAAAATCCCAGTTCGTAGTATCATTAAGGCACTTCTTCGAGCGCATTGGAGAGAGGAAGACATGTTTCAGGTTCCTTTACTCCTTCAGACTGTGTTAAAAATTGATCGGGATAGGCATATATTAAATAGAGACATGGATGAAGAATTGAGTCATCGAGTAAGTCCTTAACTTGCACCTGCTTGACCTACATTGTCCATTGTGAGAGGCTCTAGATGTATTTTTTTCAAAATGATCACCTGTACCTTTTACATTTCAATTGATTATACGCATTAATGTTTGATTAGTTGATGCAACTTATCTTAGCCACGATTGAAAATAGACCCAAGCGAAGAAATGGTCTGAATCAACATCTGTCAGATTATATACAATATCTCATCACAAATGCACTGGCAACGCTTGTTCAATTGACACCCAAAGAGAAAATAGATGGATTTGGACTCGGTGGACTTCCAACAACTGCTCTCCCTGAAGAAGCCGCAAAACTTACTCTCTTATCTTTGACGAGATGCGTCGAAGTGAGCTACAACGAACTATGTCGTCAACTTGCCTTTCGGAGTGCGGGAGATATGACTTCTTTTGATGTTATGAGACTTGCGTATTCTCTTCTATCTTATGTTAAAGCATCTAATGCCATGGCTGGATCTGCGGGCAGAGAAGTCGCTCAGGGTGAGGGGCCTCAGCCTGGGACTGCAGTCACTATGCCAAATCAGCGATTAGTGAAGGCGTCACTCTCTGCCTTTTTCGCGGAGCAAAATATTGATGGAACATGGGTGTGATCTCATTATTGTTTTTTCTACTGCTTAATTTTGCGACATGAAAAGATTTGACTTTTTTCTGCCTGCTATTTGATACACAGGACAAGGGTCAACCAATTTACAAATCATTTCGAAAGACTGGAAGAGACGTAGGGAATGCATTTGTGTTTGTGACCGACACTGTAGGGAGTCTACTGGAAGTATTACCAGCTGAAGATTTTCGACCTCATTTAGATAGCCTGCAACGACTCTTGGAATGGATTGAACAGCACCAAGTAGTTGAGATAATACCGGATTACTGTGACCCTGATACATCTCAGTGTTATGGAAAGCCTCTACGTGGATGGGCTTCTCCTCATATGACAACTCAAGTCTTTACGCCGCTGGCATGGTCGACAGCTCAAACTTTGACTTGTGTGATGAGGCTGCGAATTCTAGTGCAGAGACTTTTGCACGAAGATGTGTTGGAAGAATTCAAAGGCATCAGAAACAAGGGAGTACCTAACCTTAACTCGTGGGATCGACTGCTTGATACTGATCTTGGAGATCCTTCAACAGAGCATCGAACTTTAAAAGATGTGTTAGATGAACGAATGATCAAACCATTTACTAATTTAGAAGGAGGTTCAAGCAGCATCTGTAGTGTGCCAAAGATTGGTGCTGCGTATTCGACTATTTTGTTCGGACCGCCGGGTACTGCCAAAACGACTATTTGTGAGGCTCTTGCTGAAAGAATGGTAAGGGTTGCATGAGTAATTGAGCTTTCATGTTTAAGATCAACACCACAATAACTTTTAACAATTTTCACTGTAAGGGATGGGATTTCGTTGTTGTAGATACGGCATCGTTTCTAGCGGATGGTTTGTAAGTTTTTGGTACTTGCAGCTTTGCCCTAATCCGTTCTTCCCATTTTTAATGATTGCTCTCACGTTGCCACCTGAATTTTAGAACAAATGTTTCATCTAGGATAAGGTATATTTTTGCTCGTCTTCAAAGTCTTCAAGACTGTGTCATTCTTTTTGATGAAATTGAGGAATTTTGCCTCGACCGTGAATCTCCCGGTTTGGGTATGGAGTCGCGTATGCTTACAACAGCCATGGTAACAAAAAATGATTCTTCATTTGGGTTGGATTGTTTTGACGCCCCTCATTCATCAAGTTCTTCTGTATAGCTTACAGCAATCAACGATCTCCGACGGGCCAAGAAATCTATTTTCTTTCTCGCGACCAATCGTCTTCGCGCCTTTGATTCTGCAATTATTCGACCAGGACGGTTTGACATGCAGCTCTTCGTCGGCACCCCTTACTTAGAAGCACGAATTGTTCAGCTTCAAAATCAGCTTGCGTCGGTGCCTGTTTATCAAAGTGTTAAAGATGAGGCACAGCAGTCATATCGTACTTTTCTTACATCTGTTTGGCAACAGGATGCCATGTTTTTCAACTATCTAGAAGGTGTTCAATTTGCGACGGCTTGTGCTAATATTGTGGCTAATGGAAAAGGACTCACGGAAGAGGCAATGAAAAGTCTACTGAAGACTCAGTCATCTGTAATGACGGTTAGGGGAACTGTTAGGGAAGAATATATTGCGTCAATGGGTCTCTCAAGATTTTAGCCTAGAACTACACTAGACAAAAATTTGATGTTCCCCAATGCAGTTTTTGTTTCTCTAAATTCTATAGGTATCTCTTCTCCTCTAGCACAACATAAGAAATAGATACAGGATATTAGTAGCAATAGAAACATTTCTGGCCCATATTGTTAGATGACATTATTTGTTGTGACATATTAATTGTTACAAGGACTTCTATTGATCTATTTCTAAACTTTTCATCTCAGTATGACAACATGCTGATGGCTTTGAAGTTCTGAATTCATCCACTTCAACTTACTTCCAAACTCTTTTTGACATCTTTCTCCTCAATGAGCACCTTAGAACTGATGGACTGCCTTTTTCCATTTGAAGAAGAAATTGCATTGCCCCAAATCACCAAAGTATTCTCTTCTCCACCAGCCAAATCTTTCACTGATTTCTCATAAGCTTTTTGTTTTTTGATGTAAGATTTCCATTTTATTCTCTGAAATGTTTGAGCACTGTAGAATTCCATGAGTTCAAAAACTTCAGAACGAATATAATATGATCCTTGAATAAAACATTATTTCTTGTCTTGGCTGAGATATGTTTTTACTTAAAGTCTTGATGTGATGTGCTTTTCCTGTCCATTGTTTTACTTTTTATGTTCAATGGATGTATCCAGCTTCAAGTTTGAATTTATTCTTTGAACACTTTACTACTTGATGATGTTGATTTGAAGTGACCTCATGACAAATGTCTTCCATGGTTTGGAAATTGTAAACAGCTGAAGAAAAATTGGATTTCTACGAGGGTCACTGCAACAACTCTTTTAGCATTTGAAAAAATATCATCTGGATTCATTTCATTATCCTTCTCAATTTTCTTGCATGATAAGGTTATCCCTGAACTCAAACCATCTGTCACAATAAAAAATTCAAATTCATATCTTTTTGACATTATGACAAGATTGGTGTTAAAAGACTTCGATAATTCAATTTCATTTAGTTTCACTTTATCTTGAACACATGTCTGTAGTTGATTTCAACTTACTTGTAGGATAGTTGCGTTAATTTTGATGCAATTTTTATGGAAGAAGTGAGAATGTGCTTTTTTCTTTTTATCTTCATCATTTATTGTTTGATTGAATGATTTCAAGTCATTTAATATCACATGTGAAAAGATACATGTTTCTCCTGATCAACTTTACAAATGTTATCTAACCATTTGATCTCACTTGTTGGAATTGTATGTCCATTGAACCTCTTATACTGTGGTTACAATGTTATGATTGCTTTTTCTTCCAAGATAAAATATGAGGCAAGAGATAATGAACTTTTCATAACTTGTTAACTGACTATCTTTTAATGTTTTGATGTTAATTTTGCTTATCTTTCATGTTTATCCAACAAGATAATCTTGATTTCAAATTAATATCTAGACCAAGATGAAAATTTCATGTGCTTGTTGAGCAACTATGACAAACATTTGAGCCATGCAAGGATGTCTATCCATAGAAGGATAGTTTTAGGTCAAAGTGCTTTACATTTCAACATGCTTTCATAGAGATGTGGATAATTTTTCAATAGATATTTTCGAATTTACCTGAAGTAACAAATGAAACACACTGATTAAAGAATTTGTGATTCACTTCTCCCAATTCTTTACCATCATTGAGTAGTCACAATGTATGAAGAGATGCTAATAGGGATGCCTTACAAGCAATGACAGAGCACTTCTAAACACAATCTTGAATGAGTTCAAAAGCTGACAATATTTTAGACAATTTGTTGAACCCTAGTCTGATGGTAGTAAAGACTTTTTCGCTTCTTCTTCCTTGCCATGAAAACTTCATTTCTTTTCTTCTTCCCTTGTTCTTTTTGCGAGTTTACATTGACTTCATATTCAATTGGAGTGTGACGATAACCCTGACAAACCTGAAGAGGTGATTAGCAACATTCAAGCATGGAAGATTCTTGTTTCCTATGTATAGTAGATGCCCATCATTTGCTATTTCAGGAATGATGACCCTGATGAACATGAAGAGGTGATGGTAAGCAACATTGATTCGAATTCCCAATGCATATTTGAAGTGCATTATTGACTCTTTCATGTACAATAGGAGATGAGATGAATACGAGCAAATATGAAAGGGTGATGATTAGAAACATCCAAGCGTGAAGGCTTCTTATTCCTTACGCATATCTGAGGACCATCATTGACTGTTTCAATTATAATAAGAGGGGAGACATTATACGAGCAAACTTGGGAGTAATATCAAATTATAATCGTTAAGGTTTGTCAGATGTAGATATTAATCTATGCAGACGATGATCTATATTCGAAGATATTCATTGAGAAAAGATATGACTGTACTGTGTACAATGCTATTCTTAGATGTCTAATAATATGGCTATGATAATCTATTAAATTTGAAAATGTTTCAATTCCATTCGAATTCATGTAGAGTTTATCAATGAAAGAAAGGAAATATCCAACTCAAAACAACTATTGTGGTTTCAGTCTATATATTATAATATGCAAAGAAAAATTTCTAATGGCTAAGGGCCGTTACAGATAGAGATCAGATCCGACATAACATGTCAGATCCGACCTTGGAGAAAAAGTCGGATTTGGCTCCAATCTAAATACGTGCCAAGATAATTAGTCGTCAGATAGGGCATTACATACCTTAAAAATTGACTCATAATAAACCTATCAAATTAACTAGAAAACCATGACAGATTTTCCCCCTCTTTTGACGCCAGGATATCCTATAATGGATGCACTATTTTTCAATGATGATGAAGAATAGGATGATGTCGTTGTTTGTTATACAAAGTATTTCATGATAGATATTGCTAGCTAACTTTCAATAACTGCTCTTGCCATCATGCCATCTCAAGATATTGACAGAACTCGTTTTCTTTGGAAACATAATGTTAACGAGTTCATGAAAGAAGGCCCAATCTCATTCACAAAGTATTTCCATATGATTGGGTAGTTTTGAGAAGTCATGCTCCATCATCAAGGTTAAATTCTAGGCTGGCAAGACAATTTCATGTTGTAGGTCAACTCTTGGGCTTATTTCTACTATTGAAGTGATCTTACACTGCGTCTTACCTTGGTTGGCTGGTAGATCATATCTGGATATTTGAACAGTTGCAGGTGTCAGTCTTTCTAGTTTTTACTTTTTGATGCACAGAGGCATACATGAAATCTCACAATCAGATCTACTTTCATTTACATTTCCTTCTGGTGATGAAATAGATGAAGCAGCCTACAAGTTTGAAAGTATTTGTTCAAACAGAGCAATCAAAGGCTGTGTAGATTGCATGGACGGATATTTTCTGAGAATAAAAGCACCTCTTTCAAAGGAAACAAGAAGTGTAAAAGCTTAATTCTCTGGACACTACCAATAACTGGCATAAATGTCCAAGCAACATGTCATTACAAATACCGTTTTGCGTATGCTGCGCTTGCAGCGAAAGGAGTTACTCTTGATATATTATCCATTTGGAAGATAACTCTATCAAGTCATTTTTGAAAACTAACCGCGCGGGAAGTTTGTCATCGAAGATGATGCCTTGGCTTGTTCAGAACAAGTACTTACTCCTTTCCCCTACCTGAACGAAGTTCTATAGTGAACGAGGCTTATAACTTTTACAACTTTTAGCTTAGAATGCACATAGTAATTGCGTTTGGCATGATGACTAACAAATAAAGAATCCTCAGAAGTCCGCTTCAGTGGTGCTTAAGAAATGTAGTATTGTTTTTTTATGTATTGCAGTCTACATAACATTTGACTAAATCAACGAGAGGATATGTTTCAGTTCAAAGAAGGAGAGAATAAAGCTTAGCATTCATTCCATCAGATATTTCAATAACAAAGAACAAATGAATTTCAATGTTTCCTGACATATATGCTGCCGATATTCAACGTCAAAATCTTGGTCGTCCAAAATATAAAACTTTAATGTAAAAACATTATCAATTGATTATTCATAAAATTATCCATAGTGTCAATGTTAACTAGCTTGTCGCAACAGGTCATTTCACTTTTCAATATCTAGTTGTGCATCTGTAATGATAACAAATGATTTATGTTGTCAGTAATAATATTCCTGTGTTTCCTTTATGAAATGTCGTAAAAACTACAAAAGCATCCATAATTAGTCCGTAAACAAATGTAGATGCTACCGTTCAATTCCGCTGATTTTATGCCTTTTTTCGACTAAGGGCGAAAAAGTTACGAAAGTTACTCGCATTGAATGCAGTTTTACAAAGTTTTACCTACTTTACATCACATTCTGCCTCTATGTGCGAAAATTATACATAATGTTACGCGTTCTGGGTAACCTTCACTCACTTAATTCAATGTACTTACGCATTTTCTTAAGGATATCTAGAAGCTGTCGAAAACATACTTTAACTGATGTATAATGGAAAAACTAGTCAGTATTCTCAGAACGATTGAATGCCTACCCTTGAATCAAAGTAAGAAATTTCTAGGTGTCTTTGATGCGCCGGACAACAGTTTCAGAGCTCAGCTCTCCTTCCTGGAAGAAAAGTCAACCTCCTGACTCTTTAAAATTGAATCAGGCGCTCTTGCACTTTACTGCGTGTGGTTGGCCTATAAAATTAACTCATGCCAGAACTCCACTACGGTATTGGCGCGTTAACCATCCCCTTTCATGAGGGCTAGAATGTTCTAGACTCGCTTGACTATCGCCTCCTTCCCATGCTAGGAATATGATGAAACGTCCCGAAACAGCTACGTCTCAAAATCATTGGAGGCTTTTGTCTCTTCAACTTTTCCGTTGAACAACTCATCGAACGCATCAACCATTTCCTACAGTACTACCGCTAACCAAGTCTAATCGGAAAGAAAATCTCTGCCTCCATCCAAGTTATGCAACTTCCAATCGGGCACATGGCCAACCCTTTTTCTCTCAGTTATCAGAAGTGAGACCCTCTTGCTCCCAACACCTGGGTGTCGCTTTTATGGCAAGGACTCCAAGATTTTGGCATTGCTCTAAAGATACAAATAGACCAGAGCCCCCCCCCCACCTAGATCAGGTAGCAGGTTACTAATAGAACTGGCATTAAAATTCGATCTCTCTAAAGCCACTCTGAAAAGCATCAATCAGTGCAGAGGTTTTAAACAAACATTCTCTTATCAGACGTAGTAGCCTGGAAGACTTCACGTGGGTACCAACTAGAGGCTTTTCGACCTATGAACTTTCCACAGAACATCCCACGACAGCAGACTGGCGCTCTTGGGCCGACTTTCTCTGTACCCTTATTTGCTCCAGAGGACGCCTGGTTCAACCCCTTGGTCCCTGGGAGCATCTATCCCACAGAATTAGGGAGTGGCACCTCTTCGAAGACTTGTTGTATCGAAAACGTGACACTGAAGCGACTCATTCCCTCTTCACTCCAACATCATCAACACCATACAGTCAAAGAATCTCGTTCCACTTTCTCCTGGCCTCTGTGACTATGTTAGACTCCACGGTAAAATTACACTCTTTGGTCAAGTGTCCCCCTACGGCTAGAAGACCTAGATCCTTGTTCAACTTACTTTCTGCGCTTAGAGGGGACTGGATGTGCTCACAGGCTCGCTCCTCTCTTCATGTTGAGGTTCTTTGCCGGAGATTAAGAGCACCTCTTTTGAATTGCTCCCTCATGGGCGTTACTTTGGATCCTACTGCTTATCAAAAGATAGCAGCTGTACACAAGCTGGGTGGATTCTTTACTGTCGACAAATGCGCGTCCACAATCCTTGGGTTACATGTCCTTCTTCTTGCCCTCTATGACTTTTACCACATTCAAAAGTGAGTAGCAGAGATATGGTGTGACAGCAAAAGTGCATTGCTCCAAGCATCTGAATTGGGTCCCCTATCAGGCCGAACTCGAAGTGTGCCGATGTCCTAAATATCTGAGAAACGCGGATTCTGGTCACATGGACCGGCCTCTTCTCTGGGAAGATTAATCACTTCCTGAGAAATTGAATTACGTCTGTGACAAATTAGCCAAGGGTGACTTTGTACATTCTAATAACTATAAGACGGACATCCTCCCTTTGGAATTCACTGCGGTGGATTCTTCGCCAAAACTATTGTCAGGACTATCATAGGATATCAGGCTTGCAGCAGGGCTTTACTCACTCAGAAATTTCTTATGTAATAAGGAAAGAGATAGATGGACCAATGATCGTTTTGATGTAGACTGGTTTTCTCTCCACAGAGTGATGTCAAAAGCATAGCCTACCTTTCAAATCTGGCTCTCGAAACAGGTTTCAGGTTTTTTGGATTCAGGTCTCAAATTTCACAGTACAGCAAAGGAAAAATCCTCGACCTACTCCAACTGCGGTTGTTTTGAGACAATTGGTCACCTCTGCATCTGTTTGAACAGTCTTCGCATAATCCTTTTTATACTTGGCCGAAATCTTGGCTTCTGAAATACAATCGAACGGACCCAGAATTGTCCAATCAAATACCAATGTATCTTTTCTTCCAAGGAACAGTGAAGTTCCGTGACTTAGGACCAATGTCTCCTAGGATTGAGCAACTGACTGCGGAACAAGACGAGTGAGGTTGAAGAGAGTTTATGAAACGGAAAATTAAAATTTCCTTCCTACCAATTCAACAAACCTATCTGCGGTTCTGTGGACATTCAATCTCTCCCCTATCTTGGACCTCGCTACTCATCACCAAACTCCTTCCAGTCTCCCATGCCGGGCAAGCCTCAGATGCTGAAAATTACTCAAAGGCAGGAATTGACTTGGACTGAAGAGTGAAAAGTGAAGGGGCCTAAAGCTGGAGGCGAGAAACGATCTGGAGGCCGGAAAAGAATCGGGGGTTAAAACAGACCCAGGTCAAGAAAGGCTTGGAGGGAGACAGAGACTCGGAGAAGGAAACTGGTTCGGTGGCCAAAAAAGACTTTTAGGCCATATAAAGACGCACCACATTACCACCTTGAGGTTTAAAGCAATTAGTGGCTAAAATGACTTGGAGGTCGATGCAGACTCGTGTGCCAAAAAGACCTGGACATTTCTCGAGGACGAGGAGAACCTCTTGACCGACAAGACTCCAAGAAGACTCGGATGCCAGGAAATACCTGTAGGCAAAAATAGCCTGGGAGGCAGGATTTAACTCAGAGGTTAATATTGACTTATTGGCCTAAATGACCGAGTAATTAAACAGATTCGCTGGTCGACGCTGAGCTGAAACGACTCATGTGCAAAAAAGACTGGTAGACCAAAAAAGACTTGACTGTAGTAAATGTTTGGTGGCCGAAGAGATCCGGAGGTCGAAGGTTACTTGGATACCAAAAGAGTTGTGGATGCCGGCAGACACTCGGAGATAGAACTCGACTCAGAGGCAGATAATGACTCAGAGGCAGAAAATGGGTTGGATGTTCCCATTGAGTTTTGGTGTCCCGAAAGACTTGGAGGCTGGGTAAGACTCGGAGGCAGGAAATGACTTGGAAGCAAGAAGAATCGGAAACGGCCTGGAATACGGAAGTATCTTGAAGATGAAAAATGAAATGTTGTCAGATGAGACCCTTAAGCGGTAAAGAGCAGGTGGCCCTACGGCTGAGGCAGAAAAGATCCGGGAAAAAACTCTTTCGATGATAACAGATTCAAGGCCGGTCAGGCTTGAAGGGAGAAACAGCTCCTGAGATCGAACTGGCTCGATAGCCAAGACGACTTATAAGCCTAAAACTACCCAGGGCCCGAAAGCACTTTGAGACCGAATCAACTGGAAGCTGGGAAGGCCTGAAGGCCGAAATGGACTCGAAGGCCGGTAAATTCTAGGAAGCCAGTGCGATTTGGAGACCGGAAAAGGAGGTGGCCGGGATACTGGAGATAATCTGGAGGATACATCCACTGGAGGCCGGATCTGTAACGGAAGCTGATAACTCTTTGGATGCAAAATGACCTGAATATTTGTATTGATTCGGGAGTCGGAACAGGAGCCTGCAAACAGTTTGGGGCCAAATATGACTGAGATGACTTGGCGGCTGGCAAAACCCCAATACTGCTAAGGGGCGGGTTACACTGTTGGCGACATTTCGCCGAAAAAAAAATTTACTTACTAAAATTTTACTTTGCATGTCAGCGACAGGGTTACACA
>JALLAW010000734.1:0-11485 GCA_036939535.1 Cyclotella kingstonii | reverse complement strand
ATAAAAGTGTGGACGATGAGGAAGGGTCGAAATCAACTAGTGAAATGAACAAACCATCCAAACAAGAAGGAGAAGATGCGGAATCCTCGCATTGGAGCCCATTCAAAGAAGGAAAACAATAATTAACGTCACTCTGAATCTAACAACAAGGTATACCACTTAGCTGTGAAAGACAGACCTCTCTTGATCATCATTGCCCTAGACACCTTTGATCTTTAGCAATTGTAACAGTATGAGCAAGGTGATGATATTACTGTCTAGTCATTGTCTCTGTGCCTATGCAAAGAAACTATAGGCAGTAGAATACAAGATTATTGCTTATATCACATGTAATTGGGAGTCTATGAGTAGCAACTTGCACAATTACTCAGAAATACTCCCATTGAGGGGTGCAAAACTTAAGTTGTCAGACTGCTGAAAGAAAACAAGAATTAAGTTTGAAAATTTGGAAAAATATTAGCCAAGTTTATTTGTGACCATAGAGTAAGGTTTGATATATTCTAGGGATATTAACTAAGTTTATTCCATAAATAACCCAGCATCTTAGCTGAAGAATTGATTTCCAATTGTTTTTTGTTTGATATGATGTGCTTCATTGCTGTCTTGAAGAGAACAACTGAAAAGACCATTGACTGTTGCATTTAGTATGTAGTGGTCATATATTAAGATTAATTAAACAATTAATCAATTCCAACTTATAGAAACCTTGAAAATAGATGGCTCAGTGCAACTTGGGATTTATTTCCTTCCATGACAATACCATAGTTTTCTGACAATAGCCCCTATTGGTTCATCTTCCTACTCATATGTTATAGGCATGTGTAATTTTTAATTCTGGCCACGTAAGTTGGGACAAAGAAAGGTAGATAGATACTCAAGAGTACAAATCTACTTTACCTTTAATGTGTGGCAATACCACCAACATTTTTTTCTGGGGCAAATTGTTGCTGACTAAGTGCAGAAAATCTCATAAATAAACTGACATTTTATCAAAAATTTACACCAGGATACACATCATAGCGTTCCATGAATAATTTGTGTATTGAGCCTAATTTGATTGACTCTACCAAACATCAAATTTACTAAGGCAGAATATCTATAAATCTTTCTCTAATCAGCAAATGACAAAGCCATGATAAATTAATTATTCAGCTCTATGTTGATTCATTCAAATAACTAATATCATCCCAGGGATGTCTATAAAGTCCCTGTTTGAGGCGTTTTTGATCAAGATGATGACCAATGAACCCAATCGATCTTCCAAGCACAAACAACCCATTCAAACATCCATTATGGACAAGCTCAGCTGCTTCCTCCATTGAAAAAGCACCACAGCTTCGAAGCATATCAACAAAGCAGGCAGCAATACATCCATCCACATTGAGTATGAGATTTGATCTTTTCTTAGTAGTGACTAAGCAATGCCAGTTTAAGATAAGTATTGAATGAAACATTGGATTTAGAAGGAGGCAATATTACACCAAAAAAACTTCAACTGACCTTGTTCTACAGCAAGAGCAAATGTTAGTATGGTGTTATCCTTGAAGTTTTCACGTGCATAATCCTTTATGATTTCACATCTCTTGTCAGGATTGGACAATGATTTAATCCTATGTCCTATGCCCATGATGAATTTGTTTGCTTTTCTCATGTCTTTGACAAATTGCTCTGGATCAATACCATTATCACTTGCATCACTAAACATTATGGCTGCCTCATCTAGAGCACCACCGAAACGAGGTCCAATAGTGAGAAGCCCACTGACAAGAGATGATACCAAGTCTTTGCCTGCTCTAGTAGTCACAATCGTGTTGTGAGCACCAGAGACAGCAGGACCGTGATCTGCAGTCACCATCAAAACTATCTCAATGAACTTAGCTGCATACTCTGGAAGCTGACGGCGGAACCATAGTAATGAAAGCACACCTCCCACCCCAAGATTACCTTCGAAGACCTCACTGATTGGCATTCCACCATAGCTTAGTTCATCTCCACGATCATCAGATATGGAGGATATGAAATTTGCAGGCTTTCTGACTAGCCCTAGTTTTTTTGCCCATGTATAGTCCTTTAATCAGAATATTTGGTGAATTCAAAGAATAACATGATAAAAAAATATTTGAAACGGAAAATCTTACCATTGGAATTTTGGGGGTTTCTGGCTCGGGTGCTGGTATAAGAGTCCCTGCACTAACCAGTTCATGATAAACTGTCTTTATTTCATCACCAAAATCGAAAAAGCTCGCTGGAACATAAGCACCCGCAATTCTCAAAGCCTCATTCTTTGCTCTGGCGGTCTCAGCGTTACCGCGGGCAAGAGCGCCAGCATGTCCAAACTGAACCTCATACGGAAAAATACTAGCGCATGTGCCAATACACCATGCTACTAAGGGCTTCGTGATTCGACCACTCTTCAGAGCATCGCATACCTCATATTCATCAACACCACCAATCTCACCCAACAGCACTAGAATGTGAACTTCAGGGTTATCGTTGTAGCGCAGGAGATGATCAATAAAGTGAGACCCAGGATAGCGATCTCCCCCAATAGCAATACCTTCATATACACCATTAGAATTCCTACAAATTATATTGTTTAGTTCATTTGACATCCCTCCAGACTTCGAAACATACGCTACTGATCCAGGGCGGTATAACTTGGACATTAGAATGTTATCGAGCATGCCACCAGTATTTCCAATACGGAAGCATCCAGGTTTGATACCTCCAACAGTAGCTGGTCCTATTATGCCAACTCCTTTATCACGAGCAGCTTTGTTGAACAGTCGAGTTTGTGCCTCAGGAACGCCTTCTGCAATAATTGCAATCGTCTTTATTTGATCGGAATATTCAAGAGTCTCCATGACAGTACTATACACTGAACGGAATGAGTTGAAATTGATCATAACGGTCACGTCAGGATGCTTCTTCATTGTTTCCTCCATTTTATGATAGCAGGGTATCAAAATTTCTTCAGTCTTAAAGAGAAGATGCAAGTGAACAAAAAATATTTAAGATAAATAAAAAAGTCGGGAAATGCTTTGGTACAAAAGTGATAACGAACCCCCCAGTAAAATTTGATGAAATGATTTGGAGAAAACGGAAATATCATTGCAGCAACGCTTGGCTTTTCACGCTTGCACATATAATCGAAATCCAACATTCCCTGTACAGCTCTGTTCTGCAACCCGTATACTACACATCTAGTGGACACAGAAAAGTTCTCCACCGTGTGCGTTGCTTCATTTGGAACAGTTTGAGGATGACTTTCTGCCTTTTCCTGCTTTACTAAGATATCATCAGCTAGTTTTCTTTTCTTCGTAGATATTTTTACTTCATGGATCGGATCATCAAATTCTGGAAAGTCAGTTATTTCCACAAGGCCGAGCGCCAGAGGTACAATTGCTGTAACATGAGTCTCGGGACCATATATGTGAATAGGAAGACCAGTAGAGTTGCCACATTCACGCATCATCTTGAGACCTTCTTGGTAATTGGGTCCTGCTCGGCGAACCCATATATTTACCTGAAAGTTATAATCAAGGAAATGCTTGAAAATTCAGCGATGAGCATAATATTGATACCATTTCTCATGTGATCCTTACATGGTTCGCTTTCAGGTCATCACGATAAGTTTTGATAGCTTCAATTAATCCAGTGAATGTGGCAGCCACATCTGTGAACTATATAGATTGATGTAAAAATATTTAGTATTTCTATGAGAAGTCAAGTTGTTCCTACATGAAACTAACAAGGACTATACTTACGTTGGCAATACCACCACCGATTAACAAAATTTTACCACGCTCATCTCTGTTCTTTATCATTAATGAAATAATTGTCTTGGCATATTCAAATGTATGCTCCGTGCTTGGGGCACCCGAGTATTCACCATAGTTCGCCAACTCATTACCGTAGCCCAAATCTGAAATGGTGTCGGCATAAACTACACTGGCACCACCTCCTGCGACCATTGTCCAGATACGACCTGCATGATTCAATATAGTCAGCTTTAAAGAGGCGCCCGTTTTGGAGTCCAGTTCGCGGATATATGCCTCTCTATGACGCAACAGGTGGGTATTATGAGAGTGAAATGAAAAGGAAAACTCTGCTAATATAGCACTCACTCAGGAAACTCTTTTCTCCCAAAGGGTGCGGGCAAATTCAAATGACCCCACTGAGATGAATTCAGAAATGCTGCAGTCTCATCAATCTTAGCAGCTAAATCCAGCGGTGCTATCATTCCATCTGTAGTTACTACAATGGGGTTAATCTCCATGTATGTGAAATTCAAGTTGCGATATACTTTGAACAACGCAAGTAAAAATGATAAAAGACGTGGTTTCCGTTCGTCCGGAACTCCTCTGAGTAAGTCATGAGTTATAATCTTCTCTTCAGTCAATGGCACATCGATGTCAACGTGAAGACGTGAAGCCTTGGAATCAACATCTCCCACATCGACACCACCTTCTGGGCAAAATAACAATTGCTCGCCGCATTTGTCATTTTGGATGCAAATATAATACTCATCTGCTTGATCATGTGGTACGAAAGGTTCGATGATGAAATGATCCAATTCACCTGTTGCCTCATCCACTTTAATTTCCTTTTTCATTCGCTCTGTGATCCATGTCTTAACTTCGGTAAAGGTTAAATTGAGGCCAACAAGACCAGCCTTGCCCCGACGTTTGATCAATTGGTCCGGTTTGACAACAAGCTTGGTATTTGAATTGGTCAGCCATGGCTCTTCCTCGAGAAGCGTCTAATGCCACAAGTTGAACTTCATATTGTGAGAAAACTAGAGCGACAGTGAAAATGGTCAAGCATGTACTTACCTCGTAATCTGTCACTGAAGTCACCAATGCCGCTCGATTGTCCATGACATGGACCCCATTACTGTATTCTTTCACATACTTTGCAAGAAGTAATTTGCCGTGGTATTCGCGGACAGCCTTGGCACTCATTCAATAATACGAGTGTGATTTATTTGTTGATGTGAGATTGTAAGGTGTATTCTATCACAAAAGGTAAGAATGTATAGTACTACTACGATAGTACCATATGTAAGTCGAATACTTATGTATGTAACGTCAATTGTAGGAGTATCAAAGCAGAATCACTGACGTACTACTACGACACTTGCAGTGTTTTACTTATGATACGGTAGATTTGAAGTTACTGCTATTGCGTTAAACAAGTGATCCTCAAAATTCCAGAGTGATACCATTTTTCACAGCCCCAGAATCACCACTACTACAGATTATAGAGAATGAAATGGTTCGAATTATTGATTGGCATCAGTCATCTAACTTTAAGCGCATCATTTGCTGGCTTATCCGGCATAACAGTTACATCTGTCAAGACAGCACAAGTTGTCGATCTAGCCAGCTTTCTCAACTCTACCAACGATGACAAAGGTGGATTGACCATGTTAATTCTTGGAACGTATGCCGCCGACTTCAATGCCATTGAATATGCACAGAGACTTCGTTATTATCTTCCAGAGTTGAGAAAAAATGGTGTGACAAAGATTGGAGCAGTCTTTAATTGTGAGGAGGATTCTGCAAAGGCCTTGGTTGATTTGGTGGATTTACCTTGTGATGTATCTCAAGAAGATGCTGTAACCTTGATGGTAGATCCTTTAGGAAAGGCTGGAAGAGCATTTGGTGTTGGTAGAGGATGGAGGCCGGACGATTTAGATATGTCACCCTACTTCAAATTGTTTGGCATGCTTTGGGGTCTTGGAGCATGGGCAACATTACCTGCAGTCTTGGGAGGTTACATTGGCAATCCCTTTGCTCCACAACGTTGGATCGAAGATGCTATGTCAGTCGGACAGCGTATGGGTAGATGGCCAGATATGGCATTAATTTTAGATGAGAACAATGAAAATGTAGTGAGGAATAAATTTACCGAGTTGCCACTTGTTGGCAATTGGCCACGTCGTCCGTTAGAGCTCGCTACATTACGCCTTCAAAATATGCTTGGAATATCCATGAAAAAATGGCAAGATTTGGCACCCAACAATGAGGCTTTAATGGCTGGTGTATTGACTCAGTTGGGTGGCTGTGTTGTTTATGACCCCAATGTTGGAAAGGTAGTGTTTGAATGGAGAGATCCTGGTATTTGTGCAGTCGCTAATTTTGAAAACATTCTTGAAGCCTTGAAAGGATATTCTAGTGAAAAGGACAAAACATTGTAAATAATTGATCTCTTTTATTACTCCATTCGGTCGAAATGAAAAGAATTTCTTTTCCAGTAGTTTTGTGACCTGGTATATCCGATACGCATTCGTCGAGTATTCTAAGAATTTGTCTTTTTCTTCTATTCAATGCAATGCGATTCTTCTTCATTTCCAACAAGAATATATGACCATCTAGGTGGAAACAGCTAATGTCAAGTGTCGGGGTAGAACCAAATGGTAACAAAGGTTGCTGGCTATTACACCATATTGAAAGATGATGCCCATTGCTGTCACTGTAAAATCAATCCATGGATACATCCCAAATTCATGGTTTCCGTTTCCAAGATTACCTGTTTTGTCTATCCATGTTCGATTTTGGTTATTTCTATTGGCCACGATACTTTAAAATGGCAGGATACAGAGAAGTACGGCATTATTGATCATCAATCACCTAGTGAACTAATTTTATTATGGTACATGTATTTTGTGTCCATAAATTTGTTACTATGATAGCCATGTATGCCATTATGAGGCAGCATCAAAGGATTTCCTGTACACTCTCCACTGCTATTACATTACTTCCTTTGGGGCATCTTTGTATGTCACAAGTGAACCATGGGTAGTTCTTGAGTAATTGACACTCTATGGTCTATTTATACCTTAGTAACTTCCAATTCCTTGGAAAATATGAGAGTTTCAGCTTCCGCCTTACAATAGTACGCTGTCTATAGAGAAAGCGCTTCACAAAACTTTGAATGATCAAAACTTTTTCTCGTACATCATTGAAACGTTGTCGTTCCAACATACCACGAGTAGATGCCTGTATGGATATAGCAGCGGACGCCATCGAAGCGACGATGGAAGATGTCAAACGTTGTGATGGTGTCATAGGAGACTGAGAGTAGCTGTGTATTGTCTCATCGATTGGATGGGATGTCATGGGATAAGGAGTTCGCATGACTCTCCCATGCAAGGCTATCGGATGGGTACTCTCATGATTGGGTTGTTCATTTTGTACATTATTAAGTTGCAAGTTAAGCTTCACTGTATCATCTAATTGTAAATGTGTCGCAGTGTTTCGAATTTTGGATGGACTATTTTCATTATTCAACATGGGAGGTTTGTAGGACATATTCCCATGATGAGACTTCCACTGAGATCGATATCGAAACATTGTTTCGGCATCGGATGACGACGAAGAGATTTTATTGGCTTGGCGAAGACTCCACTGTGACATTTGGCTGCTGACAGTGGAGGCACTTAACTTCAAAGGGTCCACAGTGGCGTGTAAATCATCATCTCCATTGCAGTCAAGAATAGCATCAAAGGAATCTGTTTTTGCTTCCTGAATTGAAACTAAAGGAGCTTCATTTGATGTAGCTTCGCATGTCTCACTCTTGACACTATTCTTCCTATTCGCACTAACATTGATCCAGTCCTCTGCTACATAAAGTGGTAGGTCTTCTCCCACTAGATGATTTTCTATCTTTTGATTCCAAGCATCAATGATACCTCCACCAAAATCTTTATCGAGTCCATATCCTAGACTATTCTCAACTGACGCCCATAACTCAATAATCGGAGGTATGATTGGAGGCGAAGATGACCAATACGGTAGTTTCTCTCTTGACTGTCGTTCCATAGAATAATAATAATCTTTGGTGGGTCCTATAAATGGTGGAGCAGGTGGGTATGTCAAAGGTGAAGGTAGACAAAATGTAACTGCCTTGTACGAACGCGGCTGTTTGAAAGGTTGCTTGATTGGATTTTTTCCGTCATTCGAAGACAATGATACATCGAGACTACAAGATAATTCGTCAAAAGGACCTTGACCATCATCGATTATTTCTGATGGTTTACTCAGTGGTTGACTTGATAAATCTCCTGGACTGTCTATAGGTAAAGTGACAAGTGTTTCAGCGGGGATGGAGGTGCGCGGTTCAGGTGGATTTTTATCTGAATGTTAGGGTATATATGACAATTGGACAAAGCAATCAATATGAGAGAAAACAATCGTGGAATCCATGAAAAACTTCTCTCTCTGACCTTGTAATTCATATGGCGGTGGCGGTGGAGGTGGCGGTGGAGGAGTAACATTGCTAGAACTTTGGGGACTATTATTGGTGTTGGGAGAGTGTTCTGACTGCTTCTTGGTCGGATTCGATAAAGTTTCATATAATTGCACTTCATTGGTGACGAGTGGAACATGTTGAGAAGACACGCATTGTGGTGCATCCACGTGCTGTGCTCTTTCACCATTGTTGCCACTATGGTTAGCAGTTGACTCTTCTTCCAGGAGGCGATTGGCATAGACCCTGATACGTTCATACAAAGGTCCCCGACTATCCTGACTGCGCGCCTCTCGGATGGCACCTTGCTGCAGGTCATCATTTTTGATGGTTTCCTTGTTGTCTGCTGTGCCATGTTGCAACAAGAAATGTCTCTGTTCGAGAAATGCCTGCACTTCATTGTTGTTGAGCACTCTTGTTTGGACAAGCTCTTGCAGGAAATCACTGTCCTCGTCCAGGACGGCATCTTCTCTCATGGTTGTGAGCTCCTTCGGCAGAGTGAGCACGGAAATTTCCGTACTTTCCTGTAGATATTTCTGAGAAATGACAATGGAATCGCCCACGTTGATGGGAGAGGATGGAAGCTTTCGTCTGTTGGTACCGACGACATCATGTTGGATCTTGCTGGTATGCGTCGACTGGGAGGAGTTCTTGCCCCTTTTCGGAGCAGAAACCGAAGTGGGAGACCAATGCTTCTTGACTCCACCCGTAAGTCGCTGCCAGTAGTCCACTTTCTTCACCTTCTTCTGTGACTCGCCAACGGCAACGCTAGATTGGCTCGTGCTAGGCGTGTTGTCCCGCTCGCTTTCGTTGGGACTCTCGCTGACAGGCTCCTCATTGTCCACTGCGCTCTTGCTGCGCATCTTGCTCAACGAGCGCGTATGCAGCTGCCTCGGACGAGCGGCCTTTTTGGGAATCTGCCGTCGCGGCTCGGACGTGCTTCGAAAGGCTGGCTCGTCATTGCGACGCTGTCTTCCACGTGGAGCAGACGGAGATTCGGGTGTTTCGAGGCTGTGATGGTCTGTGCGCCGGCTGAGTGTGTCGGTGCTGTTGCTGGAGGAGCTGCCGCTGTCGGATGGGATGGAGAAGATGCGAGAGAAGAAGTCGGCCATGGTTATTCACATCATGTGCGAGAGGGGTGGTCTTGGTGAGGGGAGGGGGTATTTAGTGGTAGAGTGTAGGGGATGCTTATACGACCCACTATGGGAGAAACGAGACACGACGTAAGTACGAAATGGGAGAACTTACCCATATCCTACCCCCAACACAAAACAACAGACCGTGCAATTTCTCCAATTTCCACCTCCATCTTGAAATGAACTCGAGGTCAGATGGTGAGAATGATAAAATAATAAAATCTTAATAAATTACCAATACATCTACAGAGCAGTGGCAGACAGAGTCTTTTTATTGCTGTCAAATATACCCAACAAGGCATCAGCCTCAGAGGCCCATCAGCTGTTTGCTGGAAAAATTACAAGATATCCTTGTCTCAACACCTAGTATAAATATACAACACACATTATACATAGCACATAAAATTGTAGCCTTCCTTCTCTCATCCTCATCCTCAACTTGTACCACTTTTCACTGATACTCCAATGCTAATTCTCTTGCTCTCCTGCCTTTTAGTACTGTCTGTCCCATCAAAAGGTAGATTTAGTCTATGTTTTGTCTCAACAGGTGTATGTTCTGAGTAGAATATTTTGTTGGCTAGAAGATCATTGTTATCACTCGCCTTGTAAGCAATTACTCTGTAAATGGTCTTACCAAAAGTGTTTTCACCTCTTATATGTAGACAGTGATTTGGTGACACCACTACTGAATTTTTAAGTATCCATAAAGTGATGACCTTATCATCATTATCTTCACAAGAGGGCAGATATGTCAATTGACATGGAACCAAGGCAAGGATGAGTGAGATGGGGTGGTCCATGACTGTTTTCCTGTAGACCGTTTTAACATAGTCTGAGTGTATTCTGTGGTGATAAAACTTGTATTGACTGGCCACATTTGGTTCTGATTTTAACACTCCTACTTTTATTTCTGTCAGATTGGGATAAGTGAGTCTGATCCAGTAGAAAATGGGTTCAAGGCAGACCAGAATTTCTTGCTGCAAGATGAAGAGATGGTTGTTGCCAGGCTGCTGGAGCGGCTCTACTTCCTTGTCCCAGGCCCATGAAGTATTTATCAGTGCTAGATCAGTAGGAGGTGGAGTCACCAAATCCAGTACATTGGGAAAACTTCTTCTGCTGTAAACTACTTAGAGTCGCTACAATTGAAGTACTAACCAGACTGAAGACATTAAGATGTGATTCGCCCTATTATAGCAGTTCGCAGCATCTACCAACATGATGATCATTAGTTGGCAAAGCTGATGAGAAAGGTCCATCATCAGAGTCTTGTCCAATTTGGCATCTTCATTCAAACATCCTTTGCGTCCATACAGTTCTTCGATGAGTAAATTGTGGTTCTTCATTGCATTTAGGGCCAAGTGTCCGAAGAACAATCAGTTGAAGAAGATAAAATCTGCTTCATACAGCTGGATGGCTCTAGGTTTATTGACTAATACCATCCCTGCGATCGTCTCCAACATGACTTGAAGACCCATCCTGCACGTTACCTAAGCAAACCATGAGATAGCTGTGATATTGAATTGCTTCTGCGTTATCTCTAGAATGACTGAGCTCTTATCTCTAGCTCAATAATGCCCAAAGTGAACCACAGAGAAAGAAGAGGATGTAGATTAATTGCCCTGGACCAATAAGATGTCAGATTGTCTTGTGATACAAAGTAACCTTGGAGATTAAATGCTAATGTCTCCATAATTTGTTTCCCAGTTTTCCTAATCTCACCAAAAGTCATCTTTGTCACATTGTTTAACTCAGCTGGAGGGACGTAGTCTCCCCACATGATCTCGCATGTAAGACCTTCGTCCCACAGGAGCCTCAACGTCCCAACCATATTAACTGACATAATTGGAGCCTCATGAGCCAAAGTGAACCTGCCTCCTATCTCCTCCTGGATCGCTGATTTAATCGCTTCTTTTGAGTCATGATGAACAGCTTCTCTGTCTAACATCATTGTTACCCATGTGACACTATTATCCCTAGTATATTGGTAGCTCTCTTGATCATTCTCCATGTGTTCCAAATTTGCTCTCTATTTAGAATTGTCTAAATGTACTTTTCTCGTAGTAGGGAAAACCAAAAGTGAAACACTTACTAAAAAT
>JALLAW010000733.1:0-11505 GCA_036939535.1 Cyclotella kingstonii | reverse complement strand
AACAATATTGTGATCATTTTAATGCTATGTATGAAATGTTACTAGTTACACTATCTGAAAATGTTGCTGAAAGTTTTTGCACTTTTAATGAAACTTTATGGATGATTTTTGGATGTTTTCGGGCCGACTTTGGCATATCCTCAAAATGTCAGATCCGACCTGTGATGGTAGTATTAGACTCCGACAACTCGTCCTACCTCAGATCCTACTTTTATCCTACTTTTCGGTCGGATCCGACCAAAAATTCTTCTGTCTAGAACGACCCTAAACGAGGATTGTTTTTAAGCAAATTGTAAACGGGGACGGACATTTACAGCGGGGTAACCACGAGAGAGTCCGTGTCCTGCCAAACTTTGCTCTCACACGACACACACCTATCATGAGGTGAAACTTGCCATCACTCCGAGCAGTCAGTCGCGTCTGCATCATGAGGTTCACTCTGGACGGTCTGGACGTGTTCTTCCCGTACGACCGCATCTACCTAGAGCAATACCAGTACATGCGCGCACTCAAACAAACCCTCGACGCGGGGGGCCACTGCCTCCTGGAAATGCCAACGGGCACCGGCAAGACCGTGTCGCTTTTGTCACTCATAACCTCCTATCAGCTGGCGCATCCCAACTGCGGCAAGTTGGTGTACTGTACGCGAACGGTGCCAGAGATGAACAGTGTCATGGAGGAGTTGGGCACAGTTTTGAGCTACCGATCGGACATGTTGGACAGAGAGAGGCAGAGAGCTTCAGCTGACACTTGCACTCAACAGCAGCCACCCAAAAAGACGAGGGTCTATGGAAAAATGGGACCTATTTCTCACAGTGGAGGAGCTGGTGGGAGTGGCGTTCTCGCTCTTTGTCTCTCTTCTCGGAGAAACATGTGCATTCACGAACGTGTTCTACGTGAGAGTGACCGAGAGGGAATCGACGCTGCCTGTCGTTCCATGACGGCTCCATGGGCTTTGGAACGGGCACAGAAGGCAGCTCGTCTTGGGCAATCGGTAGAGACATGTGCGTTCTATGATCAATTTCAATCCGCAGGCGAGGCCACTTCCATGCCCTCGGGGGTATATGACTTGGAAGAGTTGAAAAAATGGGGAAGAGACAAAAATTGGTGTCCGTACTATCTCACTCGTCAAGCCATCAATCATGCCTCAGTATTGGTATTTAATTATCAATATATGCTGGATCCCAAAGTGGCGAAAATGGTTTCCAAGGAACTGGAGGCAGAGTCGATTATTGTCTTTGACGAAGCTCACAATATTGACAGTGTCTGCATTGAAGCCTTATCGGTAACCATCCACGATCGACATTTAGAACAGGCAACCCGATCCTTGGGGAGATTGTCTAGTGAGGTGACCAGAATTAAGGCATCAGATGCATCACGCTTGCAGGCAGAGTATCAAAATCTGGTTAACGGTCTCGTAGATCAAGGATTGCTCACGGCGCCTCCCAATGAAGTAGGTCTGGCTAGCAATGTACTCACTCCAGATGTACTAAATGAAGCTGTTCCAGGAAATATTCGTCGAGCCGAGCATTTCATTGCATTCATGAAAAAAATTGTCGAGCACTTGAAAACGAGGCTGCGTACCGTAGCAGGACCTAGAGGTGGGGTCATTAGTGAAACACCCTTGGCGTTCTTGCATAGAATGATCACTACCACCTCCTTGGAGGCAAAACCGCTAAAGTTTGCATTTTCTCGTCTCTCTTCCCTATTGAGAACGCTGCAAGTGCCAAATCTGGATGACTACAATGCCTTGACGGATATAGCTGACTTTGCGACCTTGATCGCCACCTATAGTGAGGGTCTACCTAAATTTGCCATCATTATGGAGCCCAATGGCTCATCCATACCCGGTGCTTCCGATCCAGTGATTCAGTTGGCATGCTTAGATTCATCTTTGGCTATTGCTCCACTTTTCAAACGATTTGGAAGTGTCATTATCACCTCTGGGACATTGTCACCGATAGATTTGTACCCGAAATTACTGCAATTTGAGCCATGTGTCTCGGAATCTTTTACCATGTCTACATTTCGCCCATGTATTCGACCGTTGGTGATAACAAGGGGATCTGACCAACTACCTGTCTCAACAAAGTTTGATGATCGAGGAGATATGGGAGTCGTTCGTAACTATGGTAAGAGAGGACAATATACTTGTTCTTTTTCTTTCATTCATCATCACACTCCACGATTGTATACCAGGATCAATGCTTGTGGAACTGTGCAGCTCCATTCCTGATGGAGTTGTTGCATTTTTCACATCCTACAGCTACATGGAGTCCATCATTTGGTCAGTAGGATGCTGCAACTTACTAAGTATTGCAAGTGGTTCTAAACAGCTACATTCTCATATATGATCATGTCCTCATAAATTATCATTTTAGTGAATGGGATGGCATGGGAATATTACGGCAATTATCCAAATCAAAATTGGTCTTTATTGAGACAAAGGATATAGTTGAAACCACTCTAGCCTTGGACAATTATCGAAGAGCGTGTGATTCTGGAAGGGGTGCTGTCTTTTTATCCGTTGCTCGTGGAAAGGTAAGTTTGGGTCAGATTTCCTTCAGTAGAGATTATCTTTCTGTATGTATCCTACACTTGCTTCCTCTTATCTATGGAAAGGTCTCAGAAGGAATCAATTTTGATCGCCACTATGGAAGGGCAGTCATAATGTTTGGCGTGCCGTTTCAGTATACCCTATCCCACATCCTACGAGCACGACTGGAGTACCTACAAACACACTACCAGATTCGAGAGCAGGACTTTCTAAATTTTGATGCCCTTCGCCAAGCGTCTCAATGTGTGGGTAGAGTTATCCGCAGCAAAATTGACTATGGGCTAATGATTTTTGCCGATAGTCGATACAATCGACATGACAAACGGACAAAACTGCCCAAGTGGATCTTGCAGTTTTTAGGAGACGCACAGCTCAATCTCAGCACCGATTCGGCGATAGCTCAAGTGAAACAATTTCTTAGGGTCATGGCACAACCTGTGGACCAACATGCATTGAAACAAGTGCTGCTTTCTCTGGAGGAGGTGGAACTCTTGAGTCCCATGCCGATGCGTAACTTGGAGCAAATTACATCCTAACACAAAGAAAAATCTTCTCAGGAAGTGCACAATAATGTTTTACTTTTTGGTTATTTGCTCATCTTCCTCCGCTTAAACCTTTCTTTTGCTGCTATCCCGGAGTAATATGAGAAGAATTGAGGCAAACAGAGTGACACTGCCTTCGGATTGGTGTTACTACAAGTCTAATCAAACAAATGCTGTCCAGGGGATTACTTGGGAGAAGGTTCGACTTGATGGCAGTTCATCTCCTCTTTGGAAGTCATTCATGATTATGATATGAATATCCGACAGTGTTCATTCTAGTTTCTTTCGCCTCTATTGAATGCTTTCATTTCATGATTTCAGTGTCAACCATTGAGAAAAATTGTGGCTTTTGGTTCAAAATTATTGTTCACCAGCAATAAACGTTAGTGTAGGGTGTCAGTATCTGGTAACATCTAATTCTGTTAGACTAGGCAGATATCAAATCATATCATCTACTATAAAAAGTTGCACAATTATTTTTAAGGACTTGAGCTGATATGACAATAGAAATGAACTTGGCATGTATCATGAATTAGGGATTAACTCTTTTGACCTCAAAACAACCCGTCATAACATGCCTTGTCTGTTTCCATTTATGAAAGTATAAAGTTAAACACTCCTGCAATAAGTGCTGCATCTTAAACATTTGCAAGTACTACGTCTCTGCTGGCCCAACCAGTCTCGCACGAATAGCATTGACAGGTTGTAAACACTCTTTCGGAAAATTCTCCGCTGCCGCTTGCAGCAGTCCTTCCGTTTGTTCAGTCAGCCCATCTGGAAGATAGGCATCTTCAAAACTTGTCAATACTTCCATTGCTAAGCATGCCTCTCGCTGTACCTCTCCATCGTTCGGATGCGCCCCCATCGCATTCACCAATGCCGTAAATCCACTGACACTTGCCACAACCGTGGCAAGATCCGCCCCTCCTTTTGCCGCAATACCACACAACGCTCGACAAGCTTCTTTCTGAACCCTTGCATCTCCCACATGTGCCTGCATCGCACTCACCACGGTGGAAATGGCACCGGATGCCGCAAACGAAACTTCTCGGACACCATCGGAAGGAGCCATGACTGTTAATGCCGCGCAGGCTTCTTCCTGTATGGCCGGTTCGTTAGGGTGGTTTTTCATCGCATTGACGACTGAAGTAACACCCATGAGGGATACGGAAGCAATAGCTTCCACACTGCTTCCCACTTCCAAGGCAGCGCGTTTCAACGCCGTGCATCCAAGCATTTGTACTCCTCCATCTTCTTCGTTGGCCCACATAGTAGTCGCAATGTCACGAACTGGCGCCCCCGGTCTTTGTACAAACATAATGGCATCATGGCTCTCATCCTTGTTAATCCGTCTCCGATGGTTTCGTTTGCGCCGCCGTCCTCCTGCCCCATCCACTCCCGTGGCCACTGTCCCTTCTTCGTCTTCGGCTGGTTCGAGAGGATCTGCCACCGTCGATAATGGTGCAGATAGATCCGTTTGAAAACTGAGTGCATGAAAAATGGGATGCTGCTCACTAATATTGGCGGTATCAATTCCTGGAGGATATGCCTCATACAAACTCCGCACTCCTCCTCCTATCCACTTTTTCCCACTTTCAATAGCTAGAGTAATTGGCAGAAATCCCTCAGCGTTGGGGACAGCCGCTCCATCCGGATAAGCATATAGCAATTCATCAATAACATACTTTGTATAGGACTCGGGAAGACTTTGGTGAACGGTCGGAGGGTTGGTCGCATATCCCGCTGCATAATGTAGCGGTAAGTTCCCACAGGCATCTTTTTCCGCCACCGCATCCAAATTCGTCTCAACAATATATCTCAATAGATCGGGAGGACAGGATCCCGCCCGCACAGCATTGTGTACCAACAAATCGAGCTCGTGCTCCTCGCCAGTGGTCAGTTTGTGTTGCCGCAATAGTATCTCTATAATATTGAAGGTATTAACGGCAGCATTTTTAAATCGCTCTCGGTGTCGAACGACCTCTTCTCGTGAATTGTCTCCTTCGAAAAACCGCTCACTTTGATCGAACTGTCGCACAAATCTCCGATAGAGAAGTGAGAGTAAATCATCGTCTGAGGGGGGAGGTTGCTGGTGAGAGATTGGTTGGTACTCCTCATCCTTTGCGTCTATTGTCTCTTGCAAGGTAGAGCTGGAAACAGTCGCTCCTCCCTGCTCCACTAATACTCGGACAAACTCTACTGTGGGTCCCAGAGGTGTCTCCCAATCGTCCGGCAGGGCCTCCACGAGTCTGTACAACTTCAAGTTCCCTCGTAAAGAGGAAGCGTGAGAGGCGTCCAACAGGAGTTGACAGGCGTGTATACGAAAATGGAATTGACCATCGAGTGAGTGTGAATTGTTGTTGCCCTTTGCCAGAATGATCCCACTAAAGATGCCATCCAAGGGTAGGTGTCCATGTCCGTCTCTGCTCGTAGCTGCCTGCGGCGAGGCGTCCAAGAAGGTGAGGAGAGAGTCGATGGCGAGCTGTGCCACGTGGAGGGTCCGAATTTGGGCACTTGCCAGCGAGCAGGCAATGTGGAGTGGGGTGCCCTTTGTACTGGGGTCCACGTAGGCTGCCAGTGAGGGATGGGAGCGACAGAGAGCCGAGGCCTCCTGCCAGAAGTGGCCCGTCTGAGCTTGGGTATTGTTGGTGTCACTGGCGACGGTCAGACCACGTAAGAGAAAGTGATACAGTTCCGACTCCGACGGAGCCTCTTTCTGGGGCCCGTTGCTGGGCGGGCCGGCGTCGTCGGGGCTGGCGGCTGGCGCCATGGTGCTCAAGGAGGCATGGTTGGTGGGGTGATACTCCGACTTGGACGGGGAGCTGTTGGCCGTCGCCGACTTGCTTTGCTTGCAGCCCATCTGTCAGACCTTACCGAGACGCTGGAGACACTGCCGTCATTGTTCGAGTTCGACTCGAGAAAATCGAAACGCGAGCGAACCGACGCGATTCATTCAATCGGTAGGGTAGGATACTATTGTATGCCGGCACTAGTAGCATTACTCTCTGCAAAAGAGGAGTAGTCCCCTCCCACTTTAGCGATACAATTACATACACTCATTACAGAGTTCAATATAGTACTACCAGTCTTGTTTCAATGACCAAAGTTTAGCGATCTTCCCAATATATTCAATGTAGACCCATTAATTTTATGCCAATAGATTCAGACGAGTCTATCGGATTCCAGTTGCATTTTTGTCTGGTTCGACAGTCGTCAGACAGACGAGAGAAGGAGTGGTACCACCCCCTTTTTTACAAGAAAAAAGCGTTTTTTCGAAAGATAGGTGAATTTCGGTTGCGGTTCGTTTCCGGCGATCGTTTTCACATCACTGGAAGAACATTCCATTTGCCTTTCAAGCGACTTCTATCCAGACGCAAGCATCAGAAAATTGACTCAGTAAGTAATTTCCTTCGTCGCTTGAGTTCCCAACTCTACCACCTGTTTTCCTCAATTCGAAGATGATGACAATCAAGGGAAAATGTGACATTTGTAACAAACCCGACGGACACTTTGGACACAATCTTCAAAAGTGTAAGGATTGTAAACTGCTAGTCCACGAATTATGTTACTGTCTGGAAGAAACATCTTGTAAAAATCCTGATTTCATCTGCCATGCCTGCCAAGCTGTCGGGGCTCCGATCGAGGTGAATGTTGGCAGGTATTCTGGGGGTACTCCACCCCAGCGCAAGGTTCTCATACAACACAAGCGTCCGACGGAATGTGTGCTGTGCAGTGTCAATCGTGGTACTCATGCTATGCATCCTCTGTTCGACACGCATGGCAAAAATGGGAGGCAACGTGTCTTACCCCAAAACGGCACACTGGAAGAACGACTGGCATGGGTCCACACTCTTTGTGCACAATTCATATGTATCAATCCAAATACTGCTGGATGTGTTTATGGTCTAACAAAAGATGGAAAATTCGAGCAAGACGATAGTATAGATGGAAGTTACAGAAACAGCAGTGATGAAGATAGTAATGAAGACAGTAGTGAGGAGGATAATGACGACTCTGCGAATGTACATTCATGGGTTTTTGCAGAAAAAGAGAATGGAGAAGAAACTCCGTGGACCCGATGCATTGATCATCACCGAAAAGAACTCAAGTGCTTCATTTGTGGCGAAGATGACAAAAGGCGAACTTCTTTGAGAATTCCTGTCCAATGTGTTGCTGGTGACAAAAATGAGTTGGACGAATTCAAAGAACGACATCTTTCTATTTCCGCACCCTGTATGGTGGGGATGCATGTAGGATGTGCTCGATGGATGGCTAATGTGGAAATGGTGGATGGTAAACGCTGTCAGTTGTGTTACTTTTACCCTGGAAAAGAGCAAGGAGATGTGTCTGATCCAAACGAAAGTTTTCGAGATCCTGTGGCCAACTGCTATTGCAGTGCACACTCTCGTGAAATTATTCAAAATAAACCTGGAGCGAAACCATCATCGTCTCGTCGTAAAAATGGCAGTAAGTCTAGAAAAATGATCCCTCGTAAAGTCTTGAGAGCACCTCCGAAAAGAAGATTTAGAACGTGCCGATCACGTCGACTTCTTTCAAAGGGAAAACATAAAAAAACAAATTGTAACAAAAATAGGATGTCTGAGTCATTACCATTTGGGAGAAAAGAGACCAGTGACACGATTGAAGCTGTTTCGAATGTACAATTCACTTCAAAAGGAAAATCCAGTAGAGCTTTATCATGAAACCAAATATTTTGGTAGAATAAAGCACATTGAAATCATAGGAATTTTTAGGAGAGACATGCTTGGTGAAGCCAACTCTAGCAAGTCTTCTACATGGCATGTGATGCTATAGCACTGAAAAGTGAAGCAGAAAAGAAAGGTAAAAAAATATTGAAACCTAAGTTGCATTATGTCAGTTCTATACTTAATGAACTCAATAATGTAGTCTAGAAGTAAAATAGTGAAACAATATTGAAAGGTAGCGAAGTTGTCAATCATAAGTAATATGACTTTGAGATGTAATTTTACAGCCCTATTAAGGAGGTAAATAAACAGTATGCTGAAGATATTATGGATCGAATTTGTCAGAAATACATGAACCGACATGATATTCCATAATACAGCTTATACATGCTATCGAAACTTATCTGATAGTATTGTCATTTGTTTCTAAAGGCTTTCCATATCTGAATAGCATGTAGTTCAATTTTGTGTACTACTTCAATATATGATAATGGTACCTAATTATCACTTCATTGCCTCTCAATGTATGACAGTAAGATGTGACAAGACTTAAAAGTGTATAAGAAGAGGCCCTTTTCATTAGGAAACAAAAATGAGTAATGATAATAATGTAAGGGCCCAATAATGATAGAGAGGCATAAATCACTATTTCATAGAAAGGGACGTGATGTTTCAAAACTGAGGATGTGACTTCCTTCAGCTTTTATTTGCAAAATAGTATTTCTTTAAGAGAAGATCTGTATTCAACTCGTAAATACTCCCTCTTAACATGATTACTGTGCATAAATATAGTGATCTTTGAAGTGGATCAGATATTCTGTATATTACCAATTGTGATGGCTTTCATCACCAGAAATGTTAAAAAGTGAACAGTCTGATAAGTTGAAGTCAGCATTTAATTTCCAATGGATTGCAGCAGTCATTAAAAACATGTTATTGACAACCGATGAGTATCTACATGTGCTGTCACACTTACAAATGAGTAATATGGTTATGAATACGCATAAAAGTATGGCTTGGTTCGTAAGGTCAAGAATAGTGTTCTTAAAAATATAGTACTCATTCAAGCGATTTTGTGTTTGCCTATAAAGTTGTACAAGTGCTACAAACAGTTGTCACCATGTTGAGCTTCTATTCATCAACAAGAGAGAAGCTAATGTGAGTGAATGTTGATGAATAGAATATAAAATGACAGGATAATCACAGAATTGAACAGTACATAAGAAAAATTAACGTTTCATCATAATTGGACGAAAAATAAATAAGATATTCTTTTAGCTAAGGATGTGGTGCCTCTTTTCTAGCAGGTGTTTCAAGCTGACGCTACATATACTAATTTTGGAAAACATACAATTTTACACAGTATGGCACAACTGCAAACTGAAATACATTTGCTGTGTCTTTGCTATAATATTTGGAAATGCAAGGAGTTCCCTGTTAAGGCACATCTACACTTAGGATGTGGCAATAATTCCTGATCAATGCATGAGACTTACAAACGCTATGCAGAGATATGCGTTGAATGCCATACATTTTCACTGTTCAATACATCAAAAAACCACTTTTATGTGATATATTGCGGTGGAGGAGGTAGGGGAAGATAATAGCTTTAAAAGTGCACAAAACATCACTAAAGTAAGCAACATTTCCAAGTTTGTCTAACAAAGAAGATGTGTATGATAGCATGCATCATAACTTGAGAATGTCGGACATGTTTTATTCACGAAGGATTCCAGATGGAAATCAATATCTTGCAGCAAGATGTGTAAGGGGTGAAAGTATATACGTGGAGGGAGAACTGCATGTTCTGCTGTTGAGAGTATCATTAAAATGAACGAAAAGCAAGAGAGAAACGGGCAGATGACGATTTAAAGTCAACATTAGCTAATTGAAATGCTGATGCAACATTTCATCGATTACAGGGACAATGAATGGAAACATACAGACATTTTGGCTCCAAAGGGCAAAGAGATGTTTAATACTTGGTTCAGATACTGTTGATTCTATTTATACACTGTATACAAAATGTGAAACATTCCTGTCTAGGATTTTTTTCAGATTATTTAGTATCTATTGAAATGAAAATGATATTAAAAGTATCGTCGAAATTCCTGTAATGCACCTTTAGATCATGATTCAGAGAATGCAAAAGTGGTTGATCAATTCAGATAAGAGAATAAACTGATATTAAAAATGACATGTGCACATAATTCTCATCAAAAGAATAAAGGTTAACTAATTTATCAGGTCTCATACAATTAATATTTTTTGGTTCAGGACTGAATATTGGCGATTGCAATCTCTTGGATATTAATCTACATACAGATGTAACAGTGGAAACATTAAAAAACTACACAAGAGAGGGAATCGGATACACTCCTGATTGGTGCACTTCCAGATAGACAGGAAAGCAAAAAATGATCTGAGAATGAGTGCTCTTGAGAGATCTGGAAAAATCTATAAACAACAAAGGAAAATGATGGCACAGTTAACAAATCTGATTTAAAAGATATTAATACAGAATTAAATTAAATCTCTGAAGATGCACGCAAACTATAGAATCACATGAAAAGACACAGAAAAATCAAATTATATGTCATTCAAGGTTGTAAAACAGCAGAAGGTGGAACATGATTCAACATTTATTTAATTCTTTCTGGAAAGATAAACTATAAATAGGAGAAGAACTGAGAAAACTTTTGCTCATTGATTTTCTTGACAAATAGCTCAGTGAGGATACTTTCATCACATTATTGCAACAAAAAACACAACAAAAAAGATTAATTGAAGATGAGGCTTATGATATTTTTATGATAAAATATCAAGTCATTAGTGTGTGTGCAAAAACAACACCTATGGCAATGATCTTGATTTTGAAACTTGGCGTAATATTCCTGACCGAAATGGAGGACCCTATATTGTTTTTACACTAATCATTAAATTCAAGTATATATTAACAAGAAGCAGTTTGTGTGCTACATCCATTGGAGTTGAAGAAATGGGATATGACATGTGCCAATATTTGTGACCAGGTATTTATTTACCATCAAGGTAAAGTTCATTGAGATTTTTTACAGCCACTGGAAATGAATAAAAATGTAGTCTTATTGATCATTTTCATAAATGTTAGTTTTTATGTCATGGATAATTTGAAATGAATGAATTGTAATGGTGTATGTTGTAAATTATTATAACATCAAATATTACATATTGGTGATGAATTATGTAAATGCTATTAAGATTGTGACTGATTTTGTTGGTTTAATGATTCTGTAATTTATTTTGTAAAATAATGTAACATGTTGAATTTTGCACTTCACCTTTTTAGTGATAGATTATAGGTAATATTTATTTTCATTTACTCCACTCCAAGTAAATTTTGTTTTGTGGTTTATAGTATGACATACACTTAAATGCTTATGTGATTTACTTTGTAAAATATTGTTAATAGTGGGTTAGGGGCAGTTTACAAATGTCGCTGGCACATAAAAACAACATACCCTAAGTAGAATTTTTACTTCCAGACACTTTGGAGACAGGTCAGCAACATGGGTTACACTGTTGCCAACATGTTTCAAAATTGTACAAAGTAAAATTCAACTGGAGCAAAATTTATTTCATGCAGACTTAAAATTAATTTTCGTGCATCGCAAAAATACCTGTTAGCCATAGGTCCAACTAGATTTATGATGTTTTCTCA
>JALLAW010000732.1:0-11505 GCA_036939535.1 Cyclotella kingstonii | reverse complement strand
AGTCAAACTTGGCATGAGTCAAAATGATTTTTGTGGGAGTCTCTCCAAAGGAAGGTGATGATGACAACAAGCAACTCATGAGAGAATGACCAAAATTTAGGCAATTAAAACTTAAACTGAAGCTTGAAAAATTGGGCTCATAACCTTGGTTAGCCATTTATATATTGTCGATCAACAACTTATAAATAGCTAATTTTGCATAAATGGGTGCTTACTAATTATAAATAGCCCCTGTTTATAAATTGGTACTAACATAAACATATCCTATGTGTGGCTGAGTTTAAATGGTTTCCAACAGCAGTACTCCTAGTTGGTAAATCCAGTGTGGGCATATACTAAATATACATTGGTAGAAAACAGTTTGACTCTAGAATTCAATTATGGCTATATTATTATACAGTTGCGTAGAACTTATGGAGATAACCTAGTGTAAACATACAATCACTAAAGTGGGGACTATTGACCAATGGGGACTATTGGCAAACAAATATGGTATTTCAATACCATCTTGTCATAAAGTTGAAAAGATCTGGATTTGAATTACATAAAGGTGAGAAGGATAATGCAATTGGTTCCAATGATTTTTTCAAAATCTACATAGGTTGTTCCTGTTGACCCTAGTAGAATACAGTTTTTACATTAGCTATCATATAGACAAAGCTATCAAAATTATTTGTCAAAAATATCCTTCAATTCAACATGATCAAGTAGTAAAATGAACAAAAAAGTAAAACAATCAACAGATCTAGTGCAACAAATCAAGAATTTGAATAAAAACATTTATTCAAAAGAGACAAGCCATTTTGTGCAAAAATCTATCATCTATCATGGAATTCTAGAGTGCTCAGTGATTCAATAGATTCATGTGGAAAACATGTTACAGAAATCAAAATGCATAGGAGAAATGAGTGAAAGATTTGACTGGTGCAGAGTAGAAAACTCAATTGATGTGGGGGGATGCAAATGTCCCTTTGAATGGGAATGGCAGTCCACCAGTGCCAACATGCGCATTGAAGAGAATAGTATCATAAAGAGTTTGGAAGTACATTGAAGTGGATGAAATAGAACGACCAGTTATCAGCATGCTGTCACACTGAAATGAAAGGTTTAGAAATAGATGGAATGAATTCCTGATCACTGCAAATTTGTCAAAACAAATCATGTCATCACAGAATATGGGATCAACATGTTTGTGAAATTAAAATTCTAAAGCTATTTATTTGTTGTGCTAGAGGAGAAGAGAGACTGACAGAATTTAGAAGAGGTGAGGCAATATCTGAAGATGAATGAGGTGAAATCAAATGATACTGATCATATTGTCTACTATAGCTCTAGGCAAAACAATTGAGAACTTTGTCTTCAATTGTGTAAATAGTACAAGGAATCATGCGGCAATCTATAAAAGAACAAAAAGAATGTCATTCATTTACAGAAGTTCGTGCAATAAATACTATATAACTAATGGTAATGGCAGTGTGAGTAATACAAAAAAGAATCGAAAATAAAAATAATCTAACATTACAAATGATAATGGAGTGCGCCTTATCAAAAACGACTAGTAGTTGCAAAGTATAGGGCGGCTAGAATGAAAATAGAGCGCTTGCAGTAATTCTTAGAGTACTGTTTGGATTGGTAGCCGTATTCCATTCAATATCCGAGAAAAATCTGATATGCACGAAGACAATCATCATACGGTAAATTTTTGATATTAATATTGTCTTGATGACAGAGTCCCTAATTTGAGTGCTAGTTATGGCATTATGAAATTAGAACCGTTCCATTCATTCATTAGTTAGTTCTCTGATGTTTGAATTTTTTCTTTCCAGTCAAATAAGATCGAGGAGAAATAGAGAAAAAACTAAATCCCCCCATAGAATACTTTTCGTCAATGCGGCCCTTATCGATCAGCTTCGAAGCAGGCATGGCGTCTTCTTTACAACCAGGAGTGCTGAGAACTTGAAAAGCACGCTTCATGTGAGCAGTTTCTTTCTTCGGTACCTTGTTTACCCCATCATGCAGCTCATGAGGTTCCTCCAGTAGGAACTCGTTGTTCTCATCAAACTCATTAGGAAGGATTGACATAGTTTGCATCTTACTCTGCGTGTCTCTGTGCGGTGAATCGAATGTTCTGTTCTTTACCTTCGAAAAGTGATGTCGACAGACAATGGAAAAGGTGAATATGTGAGTTTCAGCAGACTTATTCAGCAGATGATTGATTTTTACCTTTGATAACTCTATATTATCCATAGCCCTATTTTCGTTTTTGTTTAGGCCCAGAATCGATATTCTGTTAGATGGATTCAGATTCTCTTGATATTCCTGTTCGTTGTGGTGATAACTCTGTTTTTTCCTACCCTTACGAGATGCACCGCCACGACAACCACGAGCGCGGTAAGTTTTCTTCTTGAAGTCTTCGCGAGGATTGGATAAATCATCATCTAATCCTATTCCATTTTCGCTTATTCTGTTCTTCATGGCACCGGATGTTGCATAGGATAGAAGTCTATCTCTCTGTCTCCCATATGACGTTATAGTACTCGTGGAAGATTCCATGTCTCGTCTTCGTTGCCGCGGAAGAGAGCTCATGGTTTGTCACACTCTGTGTTGCTAGTCCCGTGCGTGAAGGTTGATTTATGAAGCATGATATTGCTCCAGGTGGTAGCTTTGGGGTGAATTGGTGTTAGCACATGAAACTCCAGATGCGATGTTAATTAATTCGCAGGATTGGCACAGATTTCAGAGAAAATCGGCGACAGAAGCTCGGCAGCTTCGACAAAATTTAATGTCGACTTTCTTTTGTCTACCAATACTTGTCCTGATATTGCCCCAGTTACACATGCTTAAAATTCTTATTGAATTTTCAACTTCCGAGATTAGGACATACTCCTAGTATAATAGGAAGAAACATTGAATATGTATTCCAAAGTAGAAAATTGCATAAGTTCCTGCCTACCATCAATAATACCCCTGAGTAGGGTAGGAATGTTATGAGGGAACATCACCTCTATAGTCAATCCTTTCCTGCAAGAGTACCATACAATTATGGGTGATGATTAACTATCTTTTTTACTATGATGGCAGTATGATGGAGAACGAAAAGTCGGTTTCACTATCAATTTCATCCAGTGTAATAATGGTTATTAAAAACGAGGAAATTAGGCAGTGCCATCAGAGATATAGATTTGAAAGAGCTCGTGGGTGTAGCATTTATGTCTCTTGTCTGGTTTTGGAACACATACTGCGTTGAAGAAAATGTCAACAGAGAGCTTAGAATAGTAGTGCTACTATAAATCGCCAGTAACTAATCCTTATAATGTTTTTTCATAATGATAATAGTCGCATCACGTAGGGTATACCATTAATCTGTAATGGGAATATGATGGCATTGAATGTAGCTTAATTTCTAGAATCAGACTTGGGAGCGAAGAGTAATAATGCAATTACCTATAAAACTACTGATACATTTGCATGTTGTCGTATATTTGATGGTGATGCCTTCCTGAATATGCTTTCTACATGAAAGTGCTATAGATAATGATGTAAATTTAGACAAGGCAATTTAGGCATTAATCTCTTGATTATAAGTAACACACTAAAAACAGCCTATGAAGTGATATTAACTTGTTACTTAAACATTTCAAATAACATCGCTCTCGTTACTGGCTTCGGTCGGTCCTTGAAGACGTTCTCATTCAACTCGCGTTCCATGATGGGCAACCTCCACGGTCTCGTGAGCCCATGAATTATGTAATGAGCTAGTTTGCCAATAAATGTCTATAGTGAAAGTTACTAGGAGAGCACTCGCCTTAGCACCTTAAATAAAAATGTCTCAACCGGTTGTTTGATCTTCCCAAAATGGGCGAAGAACAATGATGAGAATACTAACATTATCTCGACTCCTTCTCACTCGAATGGCTTGATCGCTCAGAATTCTGGCAACTTCAGCAGGGTCTCCTCGGTGTGCAACCAGCTCTTGTCGAGCAAATGTTATAGCATCCTGTGACTTGAAGACATCAAACAGTCCGTCACAGGCTAAAAGCAAAAATTCGTCATCATGTGAAAGTACCTGCGATTGAGAATCGAATAAAATAGGAATGGTGAGAAAAGTGCATACTGAACCATCAAACTAATCATCTAAACTCACGATGGATGCAATTTCAGGCTCTGCACTAACAAGTGGGGCAGTAAGGTCTTTCGTTGCATCATCTGACAAACCCCCTGGACCACCTAGCTCATCAGCATCCTCTTCTAGCATGGCCTTAATCCCCATTTTGAAAGACTTATCCCCAAAGGCTCGCGTAATGGCAAGTTCCCCCATTACTCGCTTGTGTAATATGAAACCTCCCGCTGCTCTTACCCGGGCGGCCTCATCTGGTCTACTAGGTTTGTGGTCACTTGTTAACTCTAAACATGCGCCATTTTTCCGGGCAAGGACAACTCGACTATCCCCAACATTAGCCGCGAACAGTCTTCGTCCGAAAAGCACAACAGTGGCGCCTGTCGAACCACTCTGAGGCGATCCTTTTGGAGTAATAAACTCCTTGTCCGCTCGAAGGTATGCTATCTTGAGAATACGTCTCATCAATTCTGAAGTTGCATCTTCACCTGAATCAACATGAAAGCCACGAGGCCCCCTTCCACTTTCGATGGAATTTTTAAGAGCTTCCCTCTCTATCAACATTTGATTACGAATGTGTCTGGGTAGACCATCAACCAAATAGTTCGAGCATTCATCTCCACCATGACCGTCGAAAACGGCCGCAAACGTAGTAAAGGCTAACTCTGTTAAATGATCCTTGGGATCACCATTATAATAATAATCTGGGGGTGGATACATAAGGTTCTGAATCACAATAGTACGATCTTCCATGGTGGGTCTTGCACCTATAGCTTCTGAAATTCCACAATCAAATCTGTTAACTGAGAACCCTGTTCGTCCTACAATAAATTCATCTCCAATGGTCAGGGCACCCACACCTTTTTGTGAGTAAGGGCCAGTTAATCTCATGTATGATCCATTCTATCTCGGTGGAGAAGGAAAAAGAAATCCATTGAATTTGCAGCGCAGTGAGCAAAACAATTAGAAGCCAATGGAATAATAACACTATTGTCAACTCACGGTACTCTCCAAATCTGCCAGAACAAAGAGTCCATTTTTCCTTCCCTGAGGCCTATAATACAAAATCGTTCCATGCTTTCGGCTCAACTCTCTGTCCATTATACATAAATCGGCTTCATGCGCTCTCCCGAAAACAAAAGGACAGCGACTTGACAGTACCTCAATCGCTTTATTCCTGAGAGGCCCCTTGGAACAGTGTATTGTTAGCTTTTGTTTTGCCTCGTCAACCTTCTCCACGGTAAACACTGAGTTTCCAGCAGCAAAAGAAGCTCCATCACAGAGAACCCAACGTTCGGCGTCGAGTGTGAGCAATCTGGCCTCCTTTCCATCGTTGTCGCCACCTCCTCCTTTTGAGAAGATCTTGGCCTTTCCTACCCTGACTGCAACATCCCCTCGGTCCCCACGGATCTGCCAACCACATGTCATTCCTGCGCGGAGCGCCAAGCTGGCTGCCTGCTCTCCATCTTCGTCAGTCAAGCAAGTAAGTATTCCTGCCGCCGGTCCCGACATGCTATCATCCATCCTCCTACAAATATCATCTGGGCGTGAGGATGAGGGAGCGCCATTGCCAATGGATGTCTGACAGCCATGGAGTGTCCAATAGGCCGTGGCCGGCTCTGGTTTCCCCTCATCTTCATCTTCGGAGGTGGTGAATTTGAGACAAATCCGATACAACGAGCGCGTATATATTTCTCGAGAGGATGAGAATTGACGTCCTCCCCGCGTCCATGTGGACAGCTGCTGTTGTTGTTGAAGCTCCGCCTCTTTTCGATTCGAATTGGACGCAGTGTTGAGAGCGGCAGCCGAGTTGTTGCCGGCGCCGTTGGAGGGAGGCGCGCTGGCTGTCGCTGATCCCCCGCCGAGCCAGGAAGCGCCCACTCCGGCGACAGTGGCCATGGCATCCAGTGACATTATGGAGGAACTGCTACTTCTGCCGGCGCTGCCCATTCGACTGCCAGCAATGCCTTTTAGGATGGCTACTAGGCTGCCAAGTTACTCAGGCTGGAATAGGTGATACGAACGGCACAGCTGGTTAGTTTCTTGGTAGTCACGATGATGGGAGTGGACGGAGGGCAGCCAGGACGACAACCAGAGACCAAAGGCAGGCTGGACGGACAACAGTCATTGTTTCTCAACGGAACAACTTACTTACTTACCCTCATAAACAAGTCAGCCACTGCTCTGTCTGACTCGTACCTGCACTTCTTGGCAATGGCTCTCCTTCAAGTGGGGCAGAAAGGACACAACATTATTCTGAAGGATTTTCAGGGCGAACCGGAGCCATTGGCGGACATGTTGAGGAGAGAGCTAGTGGAGCATAGCATTAGTGAAACGGGTTTACTATACCTGGTACAGAGCCGCGCTACTCGTGGTACTATAGAATTTCGTACTATAGTACTTAATCCTACTCTCCAGGTACTAACAGGGCCGGACCATAAGTACTCGCTGCACTCTCTTACCTAGAACTAATGCCGGGAATTTGTACTTGCTGCCACCATCTGGTACCATACTACATACCTCTCTCTCTCGAGAAAGTTTAGTGGTATAGTACTCATCGTACGGAAATGTAGTCGGAGTAATACATTGGACATTTAACACTATGGTACGCATAGTACTAAACCTGCTCGTGAAACGCATACTATTCGGATAAAACCATGTATGTTAGTACTCTAGGTGTACCTACTTGTGCAATATATTGCCTTTCAACGAAAGTCTACTCCTCCTCTATCACTGGAGAGAGGAACTTCCTGATACTCCTACCTTTTACTCATTGTTCTCCTGTTTCAGTAACTTTTTTGGAAAGACTAGGAGAGGACAAGACGAATACAGTTTACACCTGGACTCCACTCCAGAGAGTTCAAGAAGGTTTTTAAACTTATTTCACTACTAAACACTAATAATTTTCAAATGTTATTGGCATCATGCTTGGAGTAAAACTATGTCAAACACCACCAAAGAGTAGTACCAAAACAATAGACAGATGTGATGAGACGTTGAACATTCGAAAGTAAATTACGTTCACCATGATAACCCTCTGCTATCTAACTAAAGCTCTCATTGACAGAAGCTGTCAAAATTGCTCTTGCTCGTTTGTGCAATTGTAGACACTTCCTCTCAACTCCATCCAACATATGCTGACTACCAAAATGAATTCCGAGAAATTTTAGATTCGATCCTATCATTCATCTTAAGTAAATTGGAGTTCTTCCTTCTTATTCGAATCAAATCCTCGCCTAACTTTTCTTTTGTGTTTTTCTCTCTATCGAGTAAATCTTGTTGTATTGCAGCAATTTCCTTCTTGATAGTATCTATTTCCAACATCATTTCTCTCTCGTTACCATCTATTTTTCCTGCCTCACTCGAGATTTGGTCAGCTTCCACTTGCAGATCTGCCATAGTTTTTCGTACAGCTTCTTCGGAGCTTATTGCATCAGCCATTTCTCTTCTCAGCACAGTCAACTCATGCTGCAATGAATCATACTCTATTTGTAGCCGCTCAGTTTTTTCCTGTTCCAACGACACCTCGGATTGAAGTACATTGCTCTTTTGTGAAATTTCTCCCACTTCTTGATGAGTTCGTCGTACTTCTTCAACAATTTTCTTATATTCTTCTTCGGTCTGAACTATTTCCTCCCGTAATGCCTCTTTCTCCGAAAGAAGCCGCTGCCAATCCAAATGGTACTCATCTTGATTTCCTCTCTGTGTGGCAATATCAAATTTAAGCTGAATGATTTGCTCCGTGAGAATTTTGTGTTGGGCTGCGAGAGATTGGTCGGTAGGATGCTGTCGGGCGGATGATGAACTTGAAGTGAATGGCTCTCTAGCTTTTCCATACAGTTCAACAAAGCGGTCCATCGTTTAAAGTAGGAATAGGACAGGCGCAATGGATGTCCAATGGTGTATCCAATCGTTGATGCCTTGATAGGAGCATGAAATGGTCAACTCTTGATACTACCCATGGTGACGGATGACTTCCTCTAATGTAAGGAAACACTTTCTCATACGGTGAGGAGGAGAACGATTTCCTGTGTATTCCTATGTGACATAGTAGTACTATAGAGACAGATAATGAAGAGTGGGGATGTATGGTAGGGTACGAGAAAACTACAGTCGATATGCCCACTTACTACTACCTCTACCTACACAAAGTTAATTAGGTATAGTACTCTACAACGTCTGCAGGTACAGGAAATTCTATATGGAAAATGTACCTGATCGAAGGGATGCCCTCTAGCTAAAGTTATATCCTGCCAAGAATTTGCCCTACACAAAATAAACTTATCAAAGGAAGCCGCTGAATATGAGCCTGCAATTCATTATGAATGGCTGAATCATGATCACCTCATTATTTCTTTCATCCTACTACTGTATCAATCTCACAGGCTCCTCTTTGTGACAAGATACACAAAGCTGAGTCACTGTATACAGCTGTGATGACCTTTATCTGAGGGCAATGCAAGACATTGCAGAAATACCCACCTATTGTGAACTTGTTGCATCTACTCCAGCTTCCTTTTATGACTGTTGCCTTGAAAAGAAGATGAAAGATAATCCCAGACAATTTTTCCACCAAAACTGGCAAGGTGATTTTACTGAGGAATCTTGCAGTGTATGGGAATGGTGGAGGATGAAGGGGTTGCAGATGCACTTTTTCTTTACTGCTGCATGCTTTGTTACATTGGTATAGTACCATGCATCTGATGAACGGGTGTTTAGTCAAGTCAAACCAATTACTAAAGCAGCTGGTGAGAATCAGCTTGAACAATCTCTCAAGTTTTGTGGTAGAAAATGAGTGTATGATTTCAGTTTATACTAAGGAAGGACAATCATCAACACAACCTATTTGTAGCAGATTTCATAAATAAAAAGGATTTCATGATGATAATAGAAATGAAATTGATGTGTTCAGTGAATGTGAGCCTAACATATAGGTCATACAAATTATCACTCTAGTTAATGACACACACTGCCAATTTGTATTTTTACAAAAAACTTATTAATTTTGTTGTTTTGGATCCCCAATAGGCAGTTTTTACAAAATTAAATTGTCCATCACCTTAGTGTAATATCTATCTGATGTCATTGTAGACACCGCATACGTCATAATGACATCACTTGTGAGCAATTCATAAGTGCTATTTCCTCAGTAGGAGAATGATAATACATTTTCTTCAACCTGAGAAACCTTCTAGTTTCTAGTGGTTGAAACAGGGCTGGTTCATACCAATGTCGCTTTCTATTTATTATATTGCCACTTTTTCAAACAAATGTAACTCTGTTTGAGCACCTACTACCATAGTTTTTTATAGATGGAATAATTTTTGGCTAGGTCATAACTATAAATATTTTTATTTACAATCATGATTATTGTATATAAATGAGGGATGCTGACTCTTACTTCTACTCCAATTTCAACATTGTGCGAGAGTCACATTTTCATGAAAGTCACACAAAGCCACGCATTAGTATCATACACACAAATTTCCTCAGTTTGATATGGATGCTGATGTATGGGCTGAATTTGATAACTTCGTTGCCCATATGGGTGACAGGCAATCAACTGAATGTAGAAATGAATCAGATAGAGAGTCAAATGAAGGAATAGTTCATGGTCATCTTTTCATGTAGCTGACATGAAAACAACCATTTATCTTTTTAAAGTTGCTTGTATGTTAACATATCTTTTCGAATCAGGTAAGGGTTGTATAATATAAAACTTCGTCTTGTGATTTATTTTTTGAAATCTTTAGAAAAATTGAAAATAAAATGTATCATATTATATGGCAGTGGGTACTCTCATATTGGCCTTAGAGATATTAAATTTTGCAGAATTTCAGCGGGGCAGTCTAAAATTTAAATGCAGGCAGCTGTACACTACCCCAAGATACAACGCCCAGTCTCACTACTTACAATCCACTTTCCATTCATTCAACCAACATCAGTTCTTCCAGAAGGCTTCAACTGTGGAAATGGGAAAGGGAAATCTGGAGATTTTGAAAGGATCAAGAAGTGGATAAATATTTTGGTTGTGGAAGATTTCAATAAGCTGGAATTATAGACACATTTGAGCTTCAGTTACTTTGAATAGTTCACCTACCAGGTTTTGTGACAACTTAAACATAGTTGCAACTAAAGGAGAAATTTGCTTGGGGAGAAGGACCTATCTTTCAGATAGAGCAATCCATAGAAGGTACTTCTCACTTAGAAGATTTAAAGATTGTTTTTAAAGGATCTCTGAGCAATATCAATGGAGATTTCTGCCAATAAGCGACGATTTAAGTAAAAAATTGTCACTACACTTTTTAGTCATATGTAGAGGTCTCATATGTTGGCAACTAATTCATGACCCATAACAAAAATATGTAGGAACCATCAACGCCAAGAAATCTATCTTGGCTGTTTTCATAATCCTCTCATCGCATATAGAAAACTAATTCTTTTCAGATCATCAACAACAGGAAAAGGCTCTCATCAAAGTGGTTAAGGCATCGACGCCGCTGGACAGTGCAGGAGCGCATTCAATTAGTCAAAACGTATCTTCTTCATCTGAAAGATATAGGTGCATCTTTGACATTATCTGTGATTATATCTGGAATTGATTGGTCTTGCAATTTCAGTTGGGTTTATAATCATTCAGAAATGATACTTCATAGTAAAATTCATCAAGCATGAAAGGTGGGCTGCACTCAGAACTGGATTCAATATTTGATGAACTTCTGACATTCATATTTGAGCGTATGGAGCAGGGGATCTCTATAAGTGTTCACTCTGGACACTCAACTATCTGGTCCACATTTTGCCTTATTTGATAGTCCAAGTACATTGCTATGAGGAAGTGGATAAGATGTTTTTGCACCATTTATAGCTCAAGTCCCAGAGGAAGTTGTTTTAGTGTTCTTCATTGACTAATATAGGGCCCGCATAATGTTCGCTATTATCAGCCGAGTTGAAGCTCTTGGTGTAGAAGTCATCCTGATCCCTGGAAGATGTACTTGTCACTACCAACCTGTAGTTTTTGGTTTCAACAAAGCAAAATGTTGCGTTCGAAGTCGTTGAGAATATTGCCTTACGAAAAAATAGGGTCAGATCGCAACTTTTGAGAGTCCGAAGGCATCGAGATATGATAAATCTTAATAGGTAATTGGTTGGATCAAATCTTTGAAAGATGATACGATTCGCACGTTGAAAAAAACGTTCCATGGTGATTCGTCCGCGGAATCGCAGAAGGCAGTGTGACAGTGTGATTATGTTTAATACTGAGATATTAATTATTATTGGGGGTATGTGACAAAAAAGCAACTGGAAATGGATATTTGTTTTGGATCTCGTACTACAGTCAGCTCTCGCATAAGGCCGCACTCATATGCTGGTCCGCACGCGCCTAA
>JALLAW010000731.1:0-11506 GCA_036939535.1 Cyclotella kingstonii | reverse complement strand
CAATGCTTCAGCACTGTGTCTAGACATAAGAAAATCAATTTAATGAACAATTACACTATGACTGTGATAGGACATCTAAAACAATCTTACAATTTGAACACAGTAATATGTTTAAAACTAATTATATCTAATTTTGGTCAAGTGCACTTATCACAAATTGCAACTTAGTCAAGGATTTACTAGTATTTGAGCATATCGCTCAGGTGACTGATTGTGACCGTGATGTGATGAACGTTGAGTGTGACGAGAGGCTGGACGGAGGAGTGGATAGTTTTGCAACTTGTCAGGAGGTGACATGATGTCGAGCACATGCGGCAGAGGGAAGAGAGAGGTAGTGGTAGAGTGAGTCAGATAGTATGAGTAACTGACGCAGGAGTTAGCAGAGTGCTTCATAAATTTATGAAAGGAGAGGAAGGAATGGGCGAGTTTGTGGCAGCCAAGTTGCAATGGTGGGAAGGGAGATATGCTAATGGCCAAGTGTCAATGACAACTGTTGGTGGACTGGTGACTCAGGGGATGAGTCCATGATTGGTGAGTGGATTACTGGACTGAAATGGCAATCAGCTGTCATGTCAGGAGCTAAAGGTAGGTGCTTGTAGAGACTCAGTCAGGGCTTGGAGCTCCTCTGATAGAAGCAGAAGAGGTGGAAGCAGTAGAATTGGAAGTTGTGATGGTGACCATATGAGATTTTTCTCATGGCAAATTCTGATAGATGTATGTTGGCTGTCAATGGTAAAAATTGGAACCATGAGGGTCCAAATTCGCACTAATAAAATGAAACCCACAAAAATCAACCATTTTTCTGGTGATATTCAAGAGTGGATACCTCAGCGGATATTGGCCAGAATTTCAGAATCTCAATGGATCCTGATAACTTATTTTTCGTAAGAGTGCAAGGCTATAGGTGTCTGATTTTCTCTACAAAAATTCGACTAGCTGACAAAATTACTGCTGAACACTATGTATGATTTTAATCTTATTTCTGTTGTAACTCAGTTAATTTCTGGACTACAAAGAGAATTTGATATTCTTTCAGTAGCTGTTAACTACGGAAATTCATTAGTATTTATTTAGTGGCCTTTCAATAAAAAACTGAACATTTTGCGAAGAACCAAAATTCGTTCCAATTAAAGTGGACATAAGGGAGTATTTACTTAGGGACATTCTGGACAGATAGGTTTTCGGTCGGACCTGAGCAAAAACGTAACAAAAGTCAGATCTCTATTCCGAAGTTTGAGTCTAATCCCACCAAGAGAGGTCGGATCCGTCATTTGAATATAGTAGGACCAATGTTGGCCCAAAATCATCCAAAAATAATACATAAACTTTCGTACAACATAAGTTAACTTTCGCACAACATAAGTAAACTTTCGGCAAGGGGAACTAGTATTATCTCATACCAAACTTTGAATAGTCTTATATAATCAGATAATATGTACATAATGATACATAGATAACCATGGTGGAAGACCTCAATTCATCTTAATCCCTACCAGATGCAGTTTGATTGTCCATTAAAATAGAGGCAGAGTTTACTTCATTCAAGCTAGATATGAAACTGATCATTCATCATTCCTTGAAAGGACAGACTGAATCAATTCGCTCTATCTAGCAGTCATCCATCCAGCTTCTTCTTATTTTGCAGCGGTAAGCAAGATGTGATCACCATTGGAAGCACCTTGATCTTTTTTTCAGAAGTTATGGGAGCCATCAAGGTCAGTTTCTCTGTTGACATTTTCAATGAAATCGACTATTTTGTTAAACAACTCACCTTTGGATCAAACCAAGGAGCTGAAGAAAAACTCTACAACGATGGAGGAAGATACCTGATGTATCATTGGATACTGCTAATGCTATTCATGGCATCACTGCATTCACTCGTCAAGCAATGTTTGTAGAAAGAAAAGCGAACTCCTTCAGAAATTGAAGGGGCGTCAACAGCGAAAAAGCTAATCGCTCGAGTGAGAAAGCATCAAAAAATATCTCTTGAATTTGTAAACAAATGAAAGATAATGTTAAATGAATTGTGAACGTATTATTTTCGAGTGTCAACAGATGGACTAAGATTGCATGGATGGAGAACACTAATTCTGCGAATGGGAAAGAACTCTAAAGAATATCTCTCGAATTCATAAAGGAATAAAGGATACTATACATCGAATTCTGAATGTATTATGCTGGAGCGTCAAGAGAAGGAATAAGATTATATGGAGCGAGACCACTAATTCTGTGAGTGGACAATTTTCAAAAGAATATCTCTCGAATTTGTAGAGAAATGCAGGACACTATTAATTAAATTATGAACTCATTCTGCTCCCATCATTCATCTCGCGTTGTGATTGTGTAAAAATGACTTGTCATTTCATTCTCCCAAACTATGCGTTGAAATGACAAAAAGTCTTATGTTTCCCATCAATCAATGATCGATTGGGTACTTTTTAGTCAACATTACATGGCAGAACAAACGTAAGTGATGCCAATATTGCAAAAAAATTGCTCATTTTCATACACTTATCTATAGTGGCATTAAACACGCGTAACTTTGATCAAAAAACAGTGAAATCATGCACACAATTAAGGAAGTTTTCGCACAAATTTCGGAGTTTTTGATGGTTGGTACATTATGACGTAGGTTTAGCAGAAAATGTATGAAAAGTACTTAGTTTTGATGTAAGTATATGTTGATTATTGCCATTTTCTGCAAAAAATAAATGTACATTTAGCGTGATATCAACGTAAATATACGTAATGATACGCAATTTAATGTACAACTTTCGACTGTTTCAGGTGACAGCGTAAAATGTACGTTTTCTGTGCAAAACATATATATTTTCATCAATAATGCATAACTTTACATACATTTTAGTCACTTATTAGTGAATAAATTTATGTTTGAATTTGGATTGAATAAAAAATATATATCAATCTCTACATGCATAAAATAGCACTGTTAATTTTATGCAAAATACAGTATTGTATACTCAATCTGACTCCTACATTTTTAGTGCATGTTTGAAATGAAGCCAACCCAACTTTTTTCTCCAATGTCAGATGTGACATGCAGGGTCAGATCCCACCTCTGTCTTTTTGAATTGTATCATGAGATAGTATCCAATAGTCCACCAGCGAAATTTGGATTGCATTGCCAGAAGTTCATAAATTTTAAATGATACCTCCTTCAAATTGGCAAAAAATAGACCTTCTCAGAACTGGCATAACTCAACTAATACCTGACTGTTTCAATGATTTCATCTGCGTTGGGTAGTGTATGAAATGTCACTCAATTTTATTTTGAAATTTCTATTTCTTATAGATTTTTAGGATAGCCTGCAACATTCCTCATGACTTGCTGAAAAATGGAGAGGCATCTTCTCTAATAATTTTTTTACTAATAATTGGAGCATGGAATTACCATCATTGGATAACCCATGAAACATGTAAATACCATACTTGCATATAAGGCTCATTTGATGAAAGAGTCCTGTTACCATGTAATACCCAGAGTAGTATTACTACTACTGCAAAACGTGCCAATATCATACTTCCCTCTTTTCACAGTATTTCATGCAGACAGTTCATCAAAATCCCTTCATTGGATTCCTTTGAGAAGGTGCGTGGTTTTACGTAGTGAGTCCGATGTAACTCATAATTTAAAACCTTTCTGGTTTGTAAGACTCCTATTGGTAGAATATTTCGCACATCGGATCCAGCTTATTCAATCGGATGGAAAATATCACACGATTAAGAAAATCTATCTCATCTCTCTAAGTCAAAATATTGAACCTCAATGCTCAAGCAGTGAAAGGATCACCGCACCATTTAGGCATCAGAAAAGTGCTTCCCGCGGTAATAGATCATGATCAATCGATGAAACACAGCGTACCATTACTGTACAGTTATCACTACAACTACATCATTACATTCCTCTAAATCCACAACTGCCTCTCGATAATTCACTGTCGCATCAGAGTATTCCTTGTCCATGGATTAATGCCTGTTTTTCTAATCTCAAAGAATGATCGACGTTGCTAGCTCCTCTTCCAACAATCAATAAATTCATCATCATGATGAAACTGTGGCATCTTCATAGTGGTTCAATGATGACGGCTCTGCTTCTATTGATGTTCATAGACATGCTCCACTGGAGTCTTGCCAACGGCTGCGGCCGCCAATCGTCGATGCGTGGAGCATCAGTGGAAGAGGCCACCAGTTCGGAACGAGAGCTCACCGACGGAAATCAGGACATTTTCTATCACCTCTTTCGACATCGCTATAGACCCAATCAGCTCAGCTACCTTCTCGCCTCGCAGAAAATGTCGCTCCTACATAAACAATGCTTTTTAGTCATTTTGAATATTACATTTGACAATTGGGAAATTTCGAATGAAACCAGCTGGATGATCACACTGGGAGACACTGAAGGAATTGCAGAAAAACACCCTCCATATTATGATATTGGAACGGAAAACGATGGATCCGACAATGGAGAAGGAACGATTGTGGCATTTTCACACAAGCAATATTTAAATATTGACTATGAAAGTCATGCGTTTTGTCTTCCAGGAAAGGGAATATATACCTTTACCATTTTTGATTGGGGTGGTAATGGGCTTGCTTCAGAGGAGGTTCAAGGAACATATGCCCTCTATTCACAGAATGGACAATCCATTTTTCAATACGGTGGAAATTTCGGATACATACAGAGCACTGTATTTGAGCTACCCTTACCACCGTTACCATCCAATGCACCTTCCGCTAGCAGTTCCCCCACTATTTCTTCGTCTCCTACGATGGATTGTACTTTTATTACTGTCGAGATTAGTTATGATATGTACCCTCAGCAAACGACATGGATGGTTATTAAAGGAGGTTACGAAGAGCTCAGCTCGGGCAACATTGTCAAAGTAGCAGAAAGCACTGAAAGTAGTGGTGGGATTGTGAAAACACAAGTTTGTCTACCGGGAGAGGGTCAATACAGTTTTGTGATTTCTGATTTTGGTGCTGATGGGTGAGTAACCATTGCTAAAATATGTTTTACCTTGATTGGTATTCTTGTTGAAAACACTTTACACCTCTTGTCTGGCGATATATCAACTTCTTACAGAATATGCTGTGTATTTGGAGGTAAGGTCATGTTTTGTCATTTCTGATTTTGGAAATATTAATACATCTATGTATTTTGACAAAGGATAATCATAATAATGTAATCTGTCTGATACAATCCATGTCACAGAGGGATACTACGTAATCACTTCACCCACCCTTCCAGATGAGGTCATCGCCCAAGGTGGAAATTTCCAAAGTCTCGATATTGCAACCTTTGATGTACCACTTGTTATCGCACCATCTATGTCTCCCACGACAAGTCCCATACCAACGGCGTCTCATGCTCCCTCTGTAGACTGTGCTTACATTGAAATTAGGTTGATGTTTGATGTAGCCCCAAGTGAGAATTCTTGGAGTATTACGCAGGAAAGCGATGGAAAAGTAATTGTACAGAGTGAATATTATGATGATTGGGCTTATGGAGGAGTGTATACGATTCTGTCCTACTGTCTACCAGGTGATGGTATCTATACCTTTGCGATCGAAGATTTGTCTGGAAACGGAATGTGCTGCACTCTAGGCTCGGGGAGCTATATGGTAGTCTACAGGGGTGACAACGGTGAAGAGACTGTAGCTGAAGGTGGAGAGTTTGAATATGAGGAAGTGACTACCTTTTCAATACCGTACAACACTCTAGCACCTACAATATCGCCAGCGCCATCAATACTATGCTACAATGTTGAAGTGAGTCTGACATTCGACCCATATCCATTTGAAACTTCATGGCTCATTATTTCAGGAGAAATGGAGGAGCTGTATCAAAACTCAAACTGGCTGAGTTTTTCAGTGGCAGAATCGTCTAAGTATGGATTTGGATTTGGTAATACAACAGTTATGAAAGTCGAATGTTTACCTGTTGGTGTATACACCTTCGTCATCATTGATTCAGATGGCATTTGTTGTGATTATGGAGACGGGGAGTATAGTGTAACGATATTAAATGGAAATGGGATGAAGGATGTGATTAAACAAGGTGGAGAGTTTACAACGTTTGAAAGTGTTACGTTTATACTTCCTTATGTTCCAGGGAGTATCCCGACATCGCAATCCACTGCTAACTCTCCAACATCCGGGTATTGGATAGACATTGATTTGAAGTTTGACTCTGCACCATATGAGGTGGAGTGGGTAGTGTGCTCTGGAACCGACAATTGCTTGTTGAATGAGCAGGCAAATATAATTGAGCAATCCAAATATTATTCAATGTTCTACAACAGTTCAGAAGAAAGTCAAAGAGTTTATCTAACAGATGGACAATATACTTTCTTCATTACGGACACGAAAGGTAATGGCCTTTGTTGTTCATTTGGAAATGGATACTATCAGGTGTCATTGCATGATGCCTCTGGTGATACTGTAATTGGTCAAGGTTCTGATTTTGGTGCTGGGGACAGCGTCACCTTCACCGTTCCAAGAGAAGGTGGTGGGAGCTTTCATCCAACACCAAGCCCGGTTCAAAGCGTGAGGAAAACACCTGTGCCTACCGTAGATGGCTGTACTCAAGTGCAAATCAATATCCTTTTTGATGTATTTCCGTGGGAGGTACATTGGTGGTTGATTACGGGTGATTTCAAATCATTTGAAAATGGCCGTCAAGAGTTCATTGATACATCTCCCTTCCCATCATATAATGCAGAAAGGTTTGATAATGTGACCCACACATATTGTCTTGGAGAGGGAAAGTATAGCTTCATTATCTTTGATGATGGGGTGAATGGAATTTGTTGCGAGTTCGGTCGTGGTTCGTTTGTTCTCTCATATGGTGACGATGAAGAAATTTTTGCAAAAGGGGGACAATTCGGCTTCTTTGACATGGTTCAATTTGAAGTTCCATTTCCAACCAGGAGTCCCACATGGACTCCACCACCAACAACGCAGACACCAACAACATCCATTCCAACACCATTACCGACATATACAACAACAACGCCCTTGAATTGCAGTACACTTTTAGATGTTACAACACATACAGATGGAGATCAAAGTGAAATTAGATGGGAGGTGTTTCTGGGAGGACAGAGTTCAACTGATAACAATTTGGCTCTTATAGTCGCTCAATCAGAAGATGCCATGTATCAAATAGCAGAGTATAAACTAAGGACCAGTGATTCTGACAGCGTTTGTTTGCCTGGCGAAGGTGAATACACTTTCACTATATTTGATGGCAACTCTGGGGGAGATAGTAATTACACACTCTATGTCGATGAAGTACTCATTGCATCCAAAAATAAGTTTGGGTTCTCTGATTCAACCACATTCTCTGTTCCTGTTATGTTGCCACCAACACCAGCTCCACAATCAGGAAGTATTTCCCTTTCTCCTGCAGATTGCACTATGATTCAAATTACCATCACTTTTGATGAATTTGTTGATGAAACATATTGGCAGTTATTTGCAGGGGATGCTGATGAAATAGAAAATTCCATTGCTGTAGCAGAGTCGCCATTTTACAATTCTCAGGAATTTAACAGCACTGTGACACACCAAGTTTGCCTCCCAGGTGATGGAACATACACTTTCGCTATCTATGACATATCAATGGATGGAATCTGTTGTCAATTCGGGAATGGAGGGTACATTGTTGAAAGTATGGATGAACCATCAATAATTATTGTCGAAGGAGGCCAGTTTCTTGAATCAGAAATAACATCATTTTTAGTACCGATAGTGTCCGCTCCATCCATGAGTCCTACAGCAACTTATCACCCAACGGTATCATCTGCTCCTACTGCAGAGTGCTCTCAAGTCGAAATATCTATAACCTTTGATCAATATCCTGATGAAACAGTCTGGTCTCTCTCGTTATCTGATACAAACGTCACAGTTGCGCAATCACCATACTATCCCAGCACAGAGTTTGCTCAATCTACTACTTCTGAGCTAGTTTGCCTATCTGATGGTTCTTACACTTTTCTCATCACTGATGAGCGTCAAGATGGAAATTGCTGTAGAGGTTATGGAGATGGAAAGTACTCAATAACTTACAAAGGTGACACAGGTGATCTGGTTATTGTTGACAAAGGACCAGATCCGTCATTTTTATATTATGATAGCATTTCATTCACAATTCCTTACATAATACCTCCAACAATGAGCCCAACAACAACCCCTCCACCAACATCATCATTGGCTCCAACCAACCGCTGTATTCCAATTGAAGTTGTTATTAATTTTGATGCATATCCTGAGGATATAGTTTGGGATATAACCATTGGTAATGAGAGTAGTGTCGATAACAATTCTGCTGTGAAAGTTGCTGAATCCCCTTTATATGATCAAAGGCAAAAATTTAGTACAAACATTCATCCTGTGTGTTTGCCTGCAGAGGGTCAATACACCTTCACAGTTTATGCTGGTAAAGGTAATGGCATGTGCTGCTTGGATGGAACTGGTGGCTATATACTTCTTTCAATAGATGACAATGAGAATCGCCAAATTGTTGCTGAGGGTGCAGTATTCGAATGGAATGACATTGTTTCATTTGATTTGCCGCTTGTATTCGATCCACGCAAACAAACATTTTCATAAAATGCTAATAGAAGTCATGGATACATGTATTGTAACTGGGAGTTGAGTTTATTTTAACAGTTAGAACTTCATTAATCTTCATGGAGAGAAAAAGGAGTAAACAGGAATAATTCCATCTTGATGTTAAATTATCTTAAATCATGTATGTTTAAACACATAGATGTGATATGGTAGAATTGGCCTACTGGTATCTCAATCAAACATATTTGACCTTGAAAGCTCTAAGTCATAAAACTCTTGCTTAACATATTGCAAATAATCATATTCTTTTATCATATGAAATTAGTATTATTCTCAACATTGTTGTTTGTAAGACACACAGTATCATAGACTACAGGGGGGAAATTGAGCTTAAAGTAAGAACTTACAATTATTGGCTGCCCCATGTCTAGTCCTATCATTTGGAAAATTTTGTTATTTTATCTTAGATACTGTTGAAGATGGGTTGGGCACAATAGAAACAAAAAAGATAGTCAGAAGACAATGACAACTGTCAAAAAAGAATATCCTCCCTGTTAGCTCTCTACTACCAATGTTTTCTTTTTCTCTATAAAGATGATCACTCATGAAAGAGGCCATTGTAGTTCATTATATAACATGTGAGAAAAGAGTAAGTGCTCTCCCATCTGTCCATTATCCTCAGTGGCAAAAATAGCTAGAGCTCAATAGCTTATTGCCATAGAACTTGTGATAATCATAATACTACCTGTAATTTTCTTCAAGCACAGGAATAAGGTATGTATCATGAATCTCTATCATCGCATCATGCATAAGGCTTGCAGTATTAATACAAAAACACAGTGATATTGTGCTCGGACCAATAAGCTATCATATTTGGTTGTCCTTTATTTGTTGATGCCTTCTTCAAGTTCCTCAGCTGCAGACCCCCAATATTCTACTTTTGTGCTGTGTGTAGCGTTGTTAAGAGCATGTCAGAATTGCTTCAAGGTGAGCATTTTATCCAAGGCATTGATTGTGAATTCTCCCAATTGTTTTCTGCAATGTTTTATGAATGATTAACTTGACAATTAATCTATCGTCATTGTCACAAAATCAGGACTCCTTAATTAATAGCCATTGCTAACCCTGATCTAATTTAGTGTGTTCAAATTTTTGAAGTTTTTATTCTTAGTATTTCTTCATCCACCAACTTAATCTATCTTGCAAATTCAATGCAATATTCTTGTTCTGTAGCTAATTTTTCCAGTCATCAAAGATGAGACTTTCATTAAATCTGTAGACAAGAGAGGAAAATAATATGGTCGAAAAATGAGTCAAGTTAAATTAGCAAAGTATTCTGCATTATTCTGCGAGTCCAACTTTTACTTTTTCCAATTTCGAGATGCGTAAAATGATATTGTGGAGTGGGCAATGCAATAGCTACCATGCATTGCTTATTGACTTATTAGCATTCATGACACAATAGACAAAAGGTAATTGCATAAAAGATCTACATACTGTCAGTAAAAAGTATTAGTTTATAGAGATCTTCTTGTAGGAACACAGTATACAGTATTATACATATTGACACGAGGCGCCCACTCTCCAAATCTCCTCCATCAACAAATCCATCAACCACACACGCTCCAATGGACATCTCCATGGACCCTAACCCATAACTCATCACTTTCCGCAGAGGGTCCTATATGGCCTGTTGGATCTCTGGCAAAAGTAACAAGTTATTTGAGTGTGTTCTGGCTCTTTGTATGACTCTACCTCCCTCTCTCGGCGATAGCTCCTCGGCGATGTAACGACAGAAGTGGGTTATGTTCATGTTTGGGAAGAATATAGAGGTGGCTCACTGCTTGAATGTGACGCTTTCAGAAGATGAGGACATCAGAGCGGAACAGCTAATGTTGTGGATGATGCGCAATAAACTTCCACATCAGTGGAAGGAACAACTTTTGATCTCCTTCATATCACACTGCCTTGATGTAGTGATTGTGGTCTTGGATGAGGGAGAAAAGAATATCTTCCTTGACTCCTCAGACTTCCTCCCCACTGAAGTAACAAAAGAATGGAAGCAAATACATGCCCTATGGAGAGCTGATGAGGAATGAATTCCAATGGTTCTGATTTATCAGAATGTTGAATCTAGAGAGGATGATTCTGACGACGATGAAGTTGTCTCATTGGACGAAAGGGAAGTGGTGTTCATACACATTTACCGCTGTGAAGCTGGGAACTTCACTCCAATCGACGGTGACACCCATAGCTCCTTCTTTACTGCCATCACGGTCTCAATGTCACCTGATGCCTCAGTCGGAGACGTGTGGGATTTAAGGATTGGATTTGCAAACAGTACTGGGCAAATCCTACAGCTGCCGGTGAGACCATCCGCAAAGTCATGCCAAAAGTCACCAACAGAGAAATTATGTAAGTGTTCCTCCGCCTCTCTACCTCAACCTTAGCTCCGCCAGTTTTGGCTCAGAGGATAGTAGCGATATTACTTCGAATTTTGATCACCTTCTTTGACAACCTCATGACAAAGCCCCATGCTTATCCCTATCCTTCTTTTGTCTGTGAGCAATATGTCTTCTTCCAACAAAACAAGTCTTTCAACCCTTGCGACGGCTCAGCAATAAAGACGTGGTTACTTTACGTCAGATGAAGAGGAATGAGCGTCTCCTCGCACGGCCTCCCACATCAGTGGTCATTGACGATATCCCCTACATGACCGCCATCCCAATCGCTTCCATTTTGGGCTTAGTCTACCAGTGCGCCCAGGTTCGTCTAACGTCCAATAAGGTGGATACTTCTTCTCTCCCACTGAATATAGTTGATGCCCTAAAGAGAGACAAATAGGTATCATTTCCGGACTATGAGGCTCGCCATTCTACATGCCTTTGCCGCTGCTCTAGAGAGCGGAAAG
>JALLAW010000730.1:0-11530 GCA_036939535.1 Cyclotella kingstonii | reverse complement strand
TACTTAGGGTATGTCGTTTTTGCGTGTCGGCGACATGTGTAACCCGCCCCTTAGGAATTACTACATTTTACAAAGTTTATAATTTTTTGACTCATAACCTGCTCTAGCTTTTTATAAAGTGACAAATGACAATTTACAAGTGGTTTTTTTTGCGTAAACGGATGCTTACTAATTATAAAAAATTGCCCCCATTTATAAAATAGTAGTAGTCCGTACTAACATACATAAAACTCATTATCCTACTGTATTGCTACGATTGGACATCACATTGACTCCAGTGGAGTAATAGGAGCTGAAACATATGTTACGCAGATGTCTTCTGTTACAATAAGTCTTGATCCTGACCGCTGTTACTGCAACATCATGACGTCTGCCGTGCTTCTCTTCTTCCTATGTTCACTATCATCTCATCTTCAGGTTGTGCATCCATTTTCAAGCATCCAACAGGCAAGGTTTTTATTAGTCAGAAATAAAAGTAGAATAGCTGCGAGAAATGAAGTTGGTAACAAAGAAACATTCTCTTCAGCAATACCACCATTTGAATCAGGTCTGACAGTAAAGAAAGTAATTCAATCTACCAATAGGAAGTACTCCCATGATCCTACTATTGATCGAAGAAAATCACCAGCCCTTTGGCGATACGATTTAGAGTACTCAATACAGCCCGTAACAAAATTGGTAGACACTTCGGACTCATCAAACATATCCAAATGTTACAATAAATCTAGCCAATTGAAGTCTGGATTTCATTTGAGGGAGCCACCCGAGCTCATGTCTCCAGCTGGTGGATGGCCTCAGCTGAAAGCAGCCGTGGCTAATGGTGCCGATGCAATATACTTAGGATTGATTTCCTATTCCGCACGAGCACGTGCTTCTAACTTTGATCCTGATCCTTCCTTTCTATATCAATCATCAAATGATCCTGCATCAGCAGAGGAATATGTTCCCAATGAAGGAAGACCAGCCTCTCTTGCCCAGGCGGTAAAATATTGTCACAAATATCGAGTGAGAGTGTATGTGGCATTTAACACATTAGTGTTTGATAAGGAATTGCATGAGGTAGAACGTTTGTTAGGACAAGTATGGGACTGTGGTGTGGACGCAGTGATTGTTCAAGACTTGGCTGTAGCTAAAATAGCTAAAGAGCTGGTAGATCGACGAATAATGAGCTTACAAATGACCAACAATGGAGTTCATGAAAGGGTTGGCAGGGGTTTGTATGGTGCACCGATGGAGATTCACGCATCAACTCAGCAAACTGTGACTTGTATTGATGGGGTAGAGTTTGCTGCAAAGATATCAAATGCTACACGGGTGGTAAGAAAGTTTAGCTTGCTTGATATCTTCGAGATAGTCTGATTTCGCATATATTCAATTTTGTGCATTCACTCACAAAATAACAACAAACGTTAGGTGCTGGGTAGAGAGTTATCTCTCTCTGAGATTTCTCAAATAACCAACAATACATCAATCGAAATAGAGGCATTTGTCCATGGAGCGCTATGTGTTTCATACTCTGGTCAATGCTTCTCCTCAGAAGCATGGGGAGGTAGATCTGCCAACCGTGGTCAATGTGCGCAAGCATGTAGATTGCCGTATGGGCTCATTGTAAATGGAGAGTTGAAGCACTTAAGTTTCGATGGGATTGAAGGAATCATGGGCCATACAAAAAATCTCAATGAATTTGAGGGCACTGAAAAGAATGAACAGATGCAGTACTTGTTGAGTCCACAGGATCTATGTGGTTTAGATCAGGTAGATGAGTTAGTTAGAGCTGGAGTCTCATGTTTAAAGATCGAAGGGAGGCTGAAGGATGCAACTTATGTAGCAGCAACTACTAGAGCGTAAGTTTTTCATTGTTGCTCAATCTTTTCAGTTTGTGTGTGTTTCCACTAATCTATCATTCATACTATTCAGGTATCGAAAAGCTATTGATTATTCATGGTCTAAAGTAATGCAAGAGCAGGGAATCCCTGATAGTATTAAAAGCAAACGAACAATCTCTGGTCCACATGAAAATGTATCAAGAGCAGACCTTGTCCATGTCTTCTCCCGAGGTCAGGATGAAAACCATGATGGTCTCACACCAGGATTTTTCGAAGGACCAAACCATCAACGATTGGTCAGAGGACGATCGCCTCGACATCGTGGAGTGCATTTAGGAAGAGTTATATCGGCACAATCAGGGATATTAGTCATAAAACTAGATGATAGATTATTGGCTCAGGAAGAGCTTCCAATTAAGCTTGGAGACGGAATAGTGGTCGATCGAGGATTGCCTCAAAAGGAAGAGCTTGGTGGACCAATCTACTATGTTAAATATAATTCAAACGATGGAACCGTGGCCATTCGTTTCGGAAAGGATGTTGAACGCCGATGGATGGAGAATGACAATCTTGTTTTGCTAGGTAAAACTCCTCACTCTTCTTATAAACATGCAAAGAACATAGGCTCTTTTGTCTCGCTATTAATGGCTCCGAAAGGTTCTCACATTTGGAAAACTGCAGATGCAGATGTTGAGAGACGAATGATGCGTCTTGCAGAATTAGATCCTCCACGTTCTCAAGCTCAAGTCTTTGTTAAGGGTCGAGTGGGTGAGCCCTTGGTAGTGAAAATTGTAGATGTCAGAAGTGGAGTAGTTAGTGAATCAAGCACCATAAATATGGGAGTGCTTCAGGCTGCTAAAGACTCAGGTTTGGATCATGAAGCAATTCGAAAAGCCATCGGTTCCCTTGGGAACAGTCCATGGACCTTGGTCGATGATGACATTGATACTAGTATGCTGCAAGAAGGATCCTGGTGCCCACTTTCATGGATAAAAGAGACAAGACGATCAGTTTTGAAGAACCTTGAAGATATTTGTCCACAAATGATAGATACTAGGCTGACAGCTTTGAATATTGAAGCTAGAACTGACGGTGACGATAGAAAGAACATAGTAGATAAACTCCTTCAAGATATTCGCCATTATGAACCAAGACTACCACCTACTCCAATACAATCTATTGATAAGACTCTGCATGTCTCAGTGCTTGCACGGAACTACGAGCAGGTCGATGCAGTGTGCAGAATGATAGAAAATAGTATCAACGCTGAAATGGTAGTCATTGATGATGTATCTTTCCTTGATGAAATAATTATTGATTTCCTTGAAATGGATGGAATGCAAGCTGCCGTGACCAGGATAAATGAGTTGAAAATAACTGCACCATTTTGCCATGTCAGAGTTACTGTTGCAAGTCCAAGAATACTCAAGCCTGGAGAAGAGGGAATTTGGCGTACCCTACTCAAATTACAGCCAGATGCTATTTTAGTACGTTCCTCTGGCTTATTGCACAGGCTTCAGAATCTGGGAGGTTCAGGAACATGCATTCAGATCAATTCTTGCTCAAAAGAAGAAGGAAAAAGAGAAACGTATAATATCACTATCCCAACATTGATAGGTGATTTCTCTCTAAATGCCGCGAACGCCCTCTCCGCTCACCAGCTATTAGAATCAGGTCTGCATCGTATAACCTTGTCGTATGAATTAAGCGCCCACGCCATCACCGAGCTAGCGAATCTCATCGGTGATAGAGCATCACAACTCGAAGTGGTAGTTCATCAACACATTCCAATATTCCATACTGAAAATTGCGTATTCGCTCGGTTTCTCTCTCATGGCAAGTCTTACCAAGATTGTGGCCACGTGTGTACTCGTAACACTGTTCATTTGAGAGATCAAAACGGGAAAGACAATCTTGTCCTGGCAGATATGGGTTGTCGAAACACTGTGTTTATGGCGGAATCTCAATCTGGTCTATACAGTATTAATGACTGGTCAAATGCAGGAATTGGACAGTTGCGAATTGAGCTAGTCGATGAAAGTGCAATGGATGCGATCAATATAGTCCGCTCTTACCTACAGTATCTGTCGGGTAAAAAACATGAGGATGAAGTATGGAGAATTCTAAAGAGTGTTACTGATAGCAATGGAAGAATGGGGGGTGTTGGAGTTGGATCCTTACGAAACAGTGTGGAGAGAAGATCAGGGGAAGCATTCGGTTCACACGATTCACTTCGCGATTATCATCCGTAATATATTTGATAGAGAAATAAAGATAACATTTTTGAAAAGGGTTTTATAATCTTCGGAGATTTTCTCATCTTTTATGTGAAATACAAAGTCTTCAAGGGTTCATGTTTCCATAATTAGACAGATTAATAATACATATCCTATTATAACATAACAATAGTAAAACAATTGAAAAAAAGGTTTCAATTGCGTTGGCCGGAGATACACTAGACAATAAGTTCTATATCCCCCACATCATTTTCATCCAAATCATCTTCAGATGTCACATTTGCCTTGATATTATTGATTTATTTCGCCATGTGGGTAATCTATTAATTGACTCAGTGATGTTAATCGATCGTGACATCCTGTAACAAATGAGTTAAATTGAGTAAGCTTGCTTCTTCTTCAAGGTATGCAATACCCCAAATCAAATCAGCTTACGTCATTTATCTCACTCCAAATTTATTCTTTCTCATCTAAGATGGCTATTTTTTGTCATTAGCACATGAGTATTGGGTCAGATTCCGCGCATTCATCAAGTTTGAAATCATAGTACAGCGTTACGATTGGAGCAAAAGTTTTCTCTGCGACTCCTTCAATTCCACACTCCTTCAATGTTAAATTGTCAAAATGAAGTTCATTTGTTTCTCGAAAGCTGTCTCTGCAAACTATGAGGTTTGCAATTCTACCTCCATGCCAATTTTTTATGACTTCCTTGATGGTTTGTAGAGTGGTATTATCGCTGCGAACTGTGCGCGAGAAGTCCATGTACGACCAGTCGACAAGCTTGATGCAATAATGATGACATTGGTACACATAGTTTCGGGATTGTTTAATGTGATACGCACAAATCGATATCACTATTTTCCCACCTACCTTCATGTTCAGTGTTACCCATTCCCCTTCTTCTTCTCTCGACATATTGAATGACCTAAAATAGATCGCTTAAGGCGTCATTCGAACGATACAGATTGTTTTGAAGTCATTAGTTGACAATTACGAAGTCACCTCTCTATTGATGAGCACAACTGTCTTAACTAATACATTTAAGGTGGTAGAAGATTTTGCAATGGTCGGCTTTCTAAACTACTAGATTTTAAAAGTTCTTCACTATTCTTCACTAAGAAATTTCAAACAATGGCAAACGATGAACGTCCGGCCAGGCACAAAGCGAATCCAAGAAAAATACAAACTACAAGAAAACATCTACAGGACATTTATGGTACCGACATTCATCCCATGAAAGAGTTACCCGAGCCTCGACTTCGTTCGAAAAAACGCAATGAGAATGGACACTCGATCAAATCAAATTATGAAAATAAAGATTTTGGGTCAATATGGCTTACGGAATTCCTTTCGTACGAAAAAGATCGGAACCAATCATTGGCAAAGGCAGATCTGCAATACTTTACAGAGCTTCCTGGGTCAACAGTTCATCCACACGCTGAGAAATATCTTGCACAACAAACGAAATGCATCAAAAGAAAACCTCATAAAGCTAGAAAAGTAGGGTGTATGACGGACCATGAACGAGGACGTCTTGATGAGCTTAGCAAATTACTGAATGAGAAGAGCAAGACCAAGCTGCAAAAGAATGCTCCTTATGTCGAGGCCAATTTAAAGCTGTCTAGAGTATTGCAGCGTGCTAAACTGAAGACCCACAGGGAAAACATGCAGGCTTCTCAACTTGAAGACTTTTACGAGCTCGTAACTAGAGAAACGAATGCAGCAATCGTAATTCAGTCTCACTGTAGGAGAGTCTTGGCCTCTAAATATGCTCGAAAATTTGCTCTGGAGAAGAAGAAGTCGATTCTAATTCAATGTTGTATGCGGCGATATCTTGCTAGAAAGTGTTTGAAGCAGCTAAGAGAGAAGAAAAGTAAAGCAGATCAAGTTCGTAAGGCAATCTTTCGCAGATACGTATCTCGATATCGAAGGCGAAAGCGTAAAAAACTTGAATCCCAGGCTGCAGTTGTTTGTCAGTCAGCAATTCGTATGTATTTTGCAAAGTGCCAGCTGACTAGAATGAGACTGCAATTACACTGGCAGTTGAATCAAAAACGATGGAGATCAGTGTCAACTCGTCTTGCTTGGAAGAGACTTAGAACAAACATCCAAGCCAGGAAAATCCAGTGCATGGTGAGGCGAAAACTTGCAATCAAAAGGGTTGCGCTGCTCACTTCCTTGTATAACAAATCAGCACTAAAAATCCAATGCGCGTGGAGACGATATCTGGCGAAGATACGTAAAGATGAGATCGTTTACAAAAAGTTGGTGGATACACGATCCCGAAAAATTAGACTAATTTCTGCAGAGAAACACTACTGGAAACAAAAGATTGATCATCTCACGAAAGCAAGCAACATTCAACAACTAAAAGAACTTGAAGCACAGAAAATAGATCTCGAGAAACAATTAATTCAAAAGCAAAAGGAAATTTTTATTCTGGAATCGCATTATAAGGATCTACTTGACCATCAGAGGCAAATAACTCCACGTGCAATCGATGGAGGTTGGGAAGAACAACTCAAAATTAATTTAAAAGACGTACGAGAGAGAATCACCACTGCCAAGTTTGATTTCTTGTTTGGAATCCAAAAGAAACTGAAAAAAGTTGAAAATGAAGTGAAACTCATCCAGTCAACCCACGAAGATGCCTCACGTAGCTTGAACCACTGGAGTGATTGGCATCAGACTGAGCAAGATCAACTTTGGGAGATGCTTCGGCAGCGCAACAGAGATATGGACGAAAAGGAAAAACGTCGTAGTGTAATTGACGAGCAAATGCGTTGGGCTGTCAAGCACTGTGTGCCAAGTGGAAAACCTGATAAACGACGGCCACTTCAAATGGGTTCATCTGACTCCGGAGAACGGATTCAACAGCTGATTGATATCATACAATTAAAGACCGATGAGGTGCAAGCTCAGCAGCATTTGATGGTAACCTTCAAACCTATTCAAAGAGCGTGGGATCAGTGCAATCATCTTCTTTTTAATATCATGAATGGTGTGAACGAGCAAAAGAATAAGAATGAACGAGACACGTCAACGATAAAAGCTATGCCTAGACAAAGCTTAAACACCTCATCTCACTTAGAAGCTGATCCGTTTAAAATTGATTTGAAGAATGCTTCTTTGTATCCTCCGCGTCATCCATTTTCCAATAAACTACCATGGGCCCTTCTAGAAAAAGTGAGGAAAGATAGACAGGACACAATCACAACGTTATTGCCTAAATAAATAGAAAATCCTAATAATTACATGAAGATAAATCATTGTACAATATCAATCCTGCATACAATACATCGATCGACAAAGGTAATACTTGAGACATCACATATTTAAGCACCATCTTGATTCACATCAAGATCAATGACCGTAGTACCAACCTCCGTTTTTTCTTCGTCGTGCTTTGCTGGAAATGACGGAGCGTTACTTATGGAACTATTTTCAGCGCTTTCTACTTTATGAGCATTCAATTCTTTGCTATCATTATCCACGATAGTAATGCATCTGACACTTTCCTCTAAGTGCTCATATTTGGGTGCAGTGACAACAAGAACTCCACTTTCCATCTGAGCAGAAATGTTAGATGCATCAATATGACGGTTCATAGCAAACGACTCTTGAAAGCTGGAGTGTATGAAAACACCATCTTTATCTTCACGTTTAAAAGCACCAGAAACTGTCAACAAACGATTGTCCTTGTCGAATTGAAGGTAGATATCGTTTGCTTTCGCCCCAGGGATATTCATTTTGATTTTGATTTCTTTGTCGTCTTGAGTAAATTCCATTGTAGGTGTGGGCATTCTCAAGGCCAGCGACCTTGTATCTGGAAATTCTTGATAAAGAAAAGACGGCCTCATCAGCCTTTGCATTTTTAATGGTTGGTAGAGCACATCTTCGAATTCACTCATCATATTACCAAAAATTGTATTAACATCAAGCATCATGCTCCCAACACCAGGAAAAGAGAGAAATTGCGCGCTGAAATCAGGAAAGAGCTTAGTTTTTAAAGAAAAGGATGGTCTAGATCGCACAATAGTATGGTATGCTCCTTGAGTGGATGCAGCGAGAGAAATGAGAGCAACGACGGATACTAATGCCATTGAATGGTGGAAAGATTTCATGTTGGATTTTAGATTAGTTTCGATAGTGAGTGGAAGAATTCTTTGTGCTGTGCTTCAGAGATGTGAGTGTCTTCTATAATTAAAGTGATAATGGTCTATGGCAAGTGTTGAAAATTGTGTGACAATTGAAAGCATTTCATCGAGGATGGCAGAGTTCCACCTGGAAATTGCCACATTACATGTGAAATGTGAAGGTTCATAACACTGCAGCATGACTGAAAAAGATATCGATAGAGGAGAGGAGTATTATCCTGTCTTTTTCTATTCTATTCAACAAACCCCTTAAGAACACGACTGCAATAATATCAGCTGGAAGACATGATTAATGATGGAAAAGAAGGAAGAGCAAGTTCGTGTTGCAATATCCTACGATACCTACGTATACCTACGATACCAATGATGCTTTGCTTACGTCACGTAGGAGGCTAACGAGTCCCGTTTTGATTTCTAGTCACGTATCATCATATTCTCGACTGTGACAACCAGAACCATGAACGAGAGCACTCTGAGGCAACCAGAACAATAAATGAGAATGCTTTCGTTTGAAATACATAGATTAACTTATAAATAATGTAAACAAACTACCAAATCAAACAACCTTTTCAAGATTAGGAAGCCTAGCTAACAGTAAGGGATGCCTTATTCAGTAGCATCACAAAATCAAATTCAAATTATGTAACACACTTCCTCTGTACAGTTATAAAGAACTATTGTCAAGCAAACCTCTCAGAAGGTCCTACAATCAAAGGAATCAACATATCCAAGAATTGATCACGCTGGAGTATCTCCCACAGTGAGATTTGTCATAAATTTTCCATTTAACCCCAGTCAACATTCTGCTTACACAAAGACAAAGACTAGAAATTGATGCTGTGGGCAACCAAATGCAAAATCGCCTTGACCAACTTAAGGCAACTGTCCAAGTACTTCTAACTCAGAATATTAATCTCAAAAATAAAATAAATGCCTTGCAGAATGCACAAATACAGCCAGCTGGAATTGCTCCTCCTCCACTGATGGTGGCTGCTCCTCCTGCTGCTCCTGTTGTTTATGCCAAGAATCCTGATTGCTATGATGTCAATGCCATCATTAATTTCAACACAAGACTGGGCACTTTCATCTATGACAAAGGTATCAAAGCTCTTTCTAAAGAATTTGATAGGAAGTCTGATGAAGTTATTGTGTTCCTCCACGCATTCCATATATGATGCAATGAATTAGGATGGTCATACAGAGTTATTAACATCATTAAATTCAATAATCCAAAGGAGAAAATTGACTTACACATGCAGTATGGCCAAATTGACTCTGCCACTCTGAAGACTCAATGTAAACGCTTTTGCAAGGTTGATTGCACTGACTATGGAACCTGTCACATAATGGGCCTCTGCCTCTCCAACTCTCTTACTAAAGGAGCTATGGCATGCCTTCAACCATATTGAGCTGAATACACTATAGATGGCAAGATATATGCCCCACTCATGTTCAAGATTATCATGATGTTGATTACCATTGATTCTGTTGCAACCACTGAAGCCCTCCATATAAACCTGGGGGAGCTACCAGCTTATGCATCACGTGTTAGTGGAGATATCAACAAGATCAATCAATATTTTGATGAATATTACTTACAGTTTGTTGCCTGTGGTGCCAAGATCAATGACCCAACTGGAATCCTCTTTGATGCCTATCGGACTGTCTCCTGCTCCAACTTCCATCCATAAATCACACACAAGCATGAGATGTATCTCGACGGAGAGCTCCCATCCATCACCCATGAACAATTTATGGCAATGGTGACCAACAAGTTAAACTACCTGAAAACCAAAGGATTTTGGGGTTGACAGTCAGAACAAGAATGAATTGTGGCAATGGCTGCCAAATTTGAGAAGCTCAAGGGTGACCTTCAACTTGCCAAACCTCTGCAGGCAACTGGCAAGGACTCACCTGACAAGTCTCCAAGCAAATCCAAGTCTACCAAAGGTAAAAAGGAAGTTGAAACCAAGAACAAAAAGAACAAGGGAGATTGTAAGCAACAAAAGAAAGATGAAGCTTGGAAGAAGGTGCCTCCGAAGTCAAATGAACCAAAGCAAAAGGTAAATAATAAAATTACTTACAAACACCACATGGTGTGGACATTTCACTCGCAAGCTGATTGCAAGCTCGGCAAGTTAAGGTCACCTCAAGCTAATGCTGCTGCCATGAACGTCACCCCGCCTACTATGACTTCCATGAACTTACCTCTTTCCTACTCTGCCATCTTTTCAAACATGGCCCCATGTGCTGCAGATGAGTGATGATTCAGCCCAGCATGGCTGTGGTTCATGTATACTTTCATAATCACAGCCGCAGCTAATCTTCACCCCCCATCGAACTATTTCTGTATCAATTGTTCATCTTCATCATCCCATGCATCTTGCTTGACTACTATTTGACCAACCAATTTGCTAACCATCCTGCAACTATGAAAACAGTCGACGTGATCTTTGACACTGGCTCCATCATCTTCGACGCCACCACCCTGTTCATCACCGTTATTACTTGGGACATTGAGTTTGACACAAGAAAAAGTCAAAAATGGCAGACCTGTTTGAACCAATCTTGAAGAAAATCAATAGGAAGCTATTCACTTACCACTTCAAGCCCTCGTCATCACCTCCAACTTTGATTGTTGTACCTGCCAATGTCAACGTTTGCGCCTACAGCAATTGACAGCCTTATGCTCCACTGCACATTCTACCACTAAAGCCTGTCGATTTGATACTGACTCTTTTTGAATATCTGTTGACAGCTGTGCTTCGCGCACAATTGCTAACAATATTGCTTGCTTCAAGAGCCTTCGTGATCTCACTCCACATGATAATGACAAGATATTAGGAATAATGGAGCAGTGAAAGCTGAAAAGTTAGGCACATTTATTTTTGATATTGAAGACGATGACAGCAAAATTCACACTATTTGCATCAACAACAGCGTCTACGTACCTGAAATGAGAGTATGCCTGCTGTCACCACAACATTGGGCACAGGAAATGAATGACAATTATCCGTTGCCAAGAGACACTAGGATGGAAAATGATGATACACATTCAATACTAATCTGGGGGCAAGGCAAGTACAAAAAGTCTATTCCTTTCAATCTTGCCACCAATACAGCAATCCTTCATACTGCACCATCAACTAACTCATATCGCGCGTTCGTTGCCAATTGTACTTCTCTTCTTGGTTACTCAGTGAATGAGCATGTTGCTATTGTTGAGGACGATGATGATGACGCTCCTAATGTGCACATCGCCGATGAAGACATCTTACCTTCCTCTACTGTAATCATGAAAAATGGAAGC
>JALLAW010000729.1:0-11536 GCA_036939535.1 Cyclotella kingstonii | reverse complement strand
GAGAAGCGGTCGAAATGGAAGAGAGGTACTTGTCCATCCGGCGCGATTTCTCCACCAACGAGGATCGTTCTTTTGTAGCAGAACCTCTGCCAGACAGGGATTTTTTATCTTTGGTGCATCCCATAATTGGTTGTTTAATTGAGTTTATCTAATGACTAATTTCTTTTGTAACTAACTAAAATTTCCGCTTTTCTTCAAAGGCCAAGGTTCATGGATTTGATGGATGGCTTTTGTAGCTTTCGCGTAGACTTGGTATCTTTCTAACGTATGTAGATTTTATACTATACTCTTTTCACTTTTCGTTTTTCCTCATACGGAAAAAGTAGAGACTGGCAGTATTACGATCCGGCTATAGTCGGTGGGATACCTGATGATATACTGCACTCATGGTGGGAACTCAAGTACGTCCAAATAGTCAGTGCACCAATCCTGCTACGATATCGTTGTAGCACTACCAAACCAAACGGCCGAACATAAGAGATGGCATGGAGAACACCCGTGATTACTTAGAGCTACCCCGAGGCATCGGGCCACCAATGCGTCACAAAAGATAGGACCGCAGTACGGAAGCTCTCACTTATATGATCTGGACGACTATTATAACCACGACATTATTCAAGGTGCTCTCCCGATAACTTTGAAACTGCCGGCATAGACCTTCTCAGGGAACATCGATGCTCCTGGACATCACGAACCGTAATTATTAGTTTATGGCACGTACTACGATGAGCTACTAACGGTCCATGAGTTCTACGTGCAACCAAAGATCCAAACGCTCAATTGCACGTACGTCGTCATCCTGACACCGTCGGAATCTTATCCACTTCTCGCTAACTCGTTACAACAGCAACACCAGGCAACAACCATGACCTCCGATTTTACTCTGACTACCAGCTTCAATTCTACTTTCACGGCAAACAATTCGGATCCTTCGAAAGATCCGAAAGCTTTCATCCCAACGATCGTTACACCTGTGTTCACTGTCAACGCCCGGCTCGGAACCCAAAGAGGTCAGACAAATGCCGCCACGCTTGCACGGGCTGCTTAGCAACCTATGACAAGGATATCAAAAAACGCCAAGACGGCCAGAAAATATCCCAAATGCAACAATAGATAACCCTCAAAGTTCGATCAAGGCAACGAACTAAAGCTTGCACATCCACGTTCTACATGCTGAAAGATCTCTACATCAACCCCATGGGATGTACTCCGCATTGTTCTCGTTGAGGCTTGGGTGTTATCCGTCTCCCTTCTTGGTCAACAGCTCCATTGGAACCTCTCCTTGAGCTATCGACTCGATCCTTCATCCTAGACAAGGAGATTGAGCAAGCTCACGAAATTAACAAACTGGTCGAATCATGATGGATGGCTCTACATGACGTGTTAGCGGCATCCTTGGCTCCAGCTATCCAGATTTAGCACTGGCTATACATTACTCTAAAAGAGGATCGGTACCCACGAACCACTCCTCCTCCGACCAAATACACCCTCATTGCCACGAAGGGAAAGAGTACCACTTGGACCCGCAACTGGGACAATCCTTCTCTTCGTGTCGCCTACTGTGCCTTCATTACACGACAAACTTAAGAAAGCGCCAAAAAAAGTCCTCTGACACCTCGAAACGCACCAGACCACCTTCGTCATCTTCGACTCCCAAAGAAACGCCCATGCAGCCAGTAAGCTCTAAATCATCGGAAAACAGGACTAATTTGAAAACACCGCCAGAGCTACTCTTAAAGTCTTACAACGCAAGGTCGCCATCTCTGTCCACTGTTGACCTTCCGGATTCCTCTGGAGACAACTTGGTCAATTCAGAAGAGTCGGATGATAACAGTGAAGGAGCGAAAATTCGAAACAACAATGGAGACAGTCAATTATTTCTCCTGGACTGTACATGGTACGAGGTGATATTCGCACGAAGAAACACTGACGCGGATGATAATCCATGGGCATGCATCTCATCCTTGGGCATATCTTTCCCAACAATTCTAGGAGATTGTCCCACCGCATCGTTTGTTCGACGTTTGATCACTTCCACGTCTGTCAAGCACTCGTCTCGTGCATAAGATCTGTGCGGGAAAATAAAAGGGTCTCATCTCACTTACAATGAGTTCGGAGCAATGCCCTTCTACAAATATTGCCAAGAGGAATAGATCTACTCATTCTTTGGTTCATTTGACGGCGTTTTACTTACGTCTGGAAATCAAGGTGATCTTGGAAAGGACTGCCGCTGTCTTATATGATAACATCGACACTACTAAAGATATTCACGGTGACACAGGAGGTTCTTTCCCACTCTATTGGTCTTCAGATGATAAATTCCGACTACTCAAACCTTCCGTAACACGCCCATCCACAATGGAAAACACTCGCCACTTAAAAAATTCAAAGAGAAGGACATCAAGGGATACATCCACAACAATAAGGTAATCAGAGGTGGACGCACACAACCCTTTAATCATCCAGTGCGAGTAGGGCTACTTCGTTTTGAATTAGACACCAACAGAATACCAAGATTTCTCCACCACTTTAGTTGAAAAAATGGAAAAAGATGCACCAGCTCCTACCAGAATCGGTTTGAGAGAGTGGGTGGCAAACAACTATTGGATTCATCCAATGATTTCAGGAACAGAAATTAGAAGTCATGATGACTCCTTCCAAAAAGGACATAGCGCACTTCATATCTTCGATTGAGAACAACAGCGCAATACCGCCATTCCTTCTCTGACAGTGGAGAGCCCTATTGCTCAATATGCGTATTTTTTTTGAACAACTCACCGGAACTCCTGACCGTGATCCTATCTCCTCATGGCATGAACATTGCCGACTGCCTGTACAGATTTTTGCAACTAAACAGAGACTCCTTCAATCCTCTAAAGAAGCTGTCGTTGAAAGAAATATCCGTCAACTCCTCAGAACTCCGGAAGAAACGAGTTCAAGAAATTCAACAAGAACCCTCCGACTCATAAAAGATTGATGGCAAATTACATCGTTATCACTCCAAAAAAGTTGTAATTTTGGTCATATCTACAAATGCCCAACTGTCAGCATCCGCGAAACTCCACCTAGTATCGACTCCGTGGATACCTAATGTTATCCTCAACAATTTCCGCTTGAAAGACTGGATTCCATTCTCAGAGTACGACGCTACGAAGCATGGCAACTTCATTATCTAATGCCAGATAAAGAAAACGGTCTTTACCAGAGGTTGGAAAGTGTTATCCTTATACACTTGCCATGAACACAGCTACCCGCTAGCGAATCTAGTCGAGAATGACTTCAGATATCCACTGGAAATAGTGTGCTTAGGACACCTGACCCCACCGGATGCCTTGGAGAGAGTGAGGGATTTACTCCTAAGTCTACACCATAAAGACTGTTCTTGTCTTTCTGGCGGTGACCACAGCAGGAAATATCTCTCTGACCTCGCAGATCCCTTGCACACTAGACACAAGCTCTCCTTAAACTCGAAATCAAGGCATGCTTTATACCACTATTTCATCTCCTATGACAATGGCACCTTAAGCTTGAAATAGTAAGTGTCATCGGGATCCTGTCAAAAGCTTACGCTGGAAGTCAATATGAGGGACATCCAACATTTACAATCGGACTATCAGGACTCCATCTACATCAAACCTTCTGACAGTAGGCTGATCTCAATTCTTGTTACACTAGATGACTTCTACCTGGGACATCTCCTAAAACTTGAGGATTGTGATGAGGATAGAGTAGAGTCTCTAGTTAAGTTCAACCAATCAGCAATATTCATCAATCGCTGTCTTCATGCAGGGGGTCAAAATAGATTGAACAAGGATGCTCTTCGACTGCTCGCTTAAATTGTCGATAACAATGCGAATCTTCCATGCGGGAGGATCAATAAATTACCCAGGGCGCAAGAAGGGTCCGCGCGCAATCTGTCCCTGCGATCAAATAGCGGCAATCAAAGAGAACCTAGTAAAGACAGTCGATAGAAGCAATACCAGACGCTATCTTGCCATTATATCAGTGAAGAAAAGCGTTCACGGTCACTGGAAGAGTCAGACAGTGATGAAGAATTCGCAGAGGGGGTTAGAAGAAGAAGATATCGAGATATGGTCAGCCTAAAAGCGTTGTTGGATCTGCTTGTCTGACACAGAGAAGGAGAGCGCCCCTTAGTACTTATACCCCAAGAACCACGGGACATCTCATTAGATTGTCTGAGCCAACCAGAGGAAATCAGCGTCATGTTTAAAGATGATGCAGTGTCAGAAATACTTGCTACCACGGGGGCAGAGAGAGGTGGAATCATAACAACGGCCTCTACATTGCACACTGAGACAACCATGATTCAGGCAAAAGAAATTGAGGGCTCGTCTGTTAGGATACCGGACAGCGGTAATGAGACACGAGAGATAGAGACTGAGACGACTCAGGAGATAAGTGGACACCACACAATCACCACCGACCCTACGCAGACAGAAATATTAAATGAGGATAGAAGAGAGATGTCAGTACACAGCTAACATGGCTGGATTTGCAATCCAGTTGGGACCACAGGAGGAGTCACTGGACAACAACCTATCTTCCAATGAAATAGATGTTTCCGAAGCAAACAGGACTGGCCAGGCTTTTCTACCGGAATCACAAGAAGAGCTGCTTTACAGAGGGCACATCAGTGAAAAATAGGTAGGGTTAGAGGAGGAAAACCGACAGGACACAGTAAAAAAGGAGGTCGCGATAAGCGGGTCATCGGGGATGGAGCGGCAACCAACACATTTCTAACAGCTGGCAGACCAAATCATGATACTCCACAGAATGGTATGAGGACAGTATCCACGCCGCTGACTTGAATGCAAGCTAAAGTATCATTACAACTACGCCAGCAATAAGGCAAGAGGTCGCTACTAATTATCAGACACTTCACGCCGACAACAGTGATGCTAAATTTCTTACTTCACTGAACACCTGGGGATATGAGTCTGACAACCCAAGATGGCAAAGAGCGCGCGATGTCAAAGACCTCCGCAGGCGTCAATATACCAAATAGGACCAGTATATCCAGGGATTCGGAGACCAAAAGGTACAGAAGGCCGATGCTCTCGAAAGGACAAGGTTGAAGAAAGTCGGAAAGGGCCGCAAATAGAGAGAAAGCTGACAAAACATTGAAGTATTGGCTTGAAATAAAATGTTTAATGTTCTATTTTCTTAGTATGATTATTCTTTGTTGATGACACCTGACTGAGCTCAAGTATTTCTAAGCATTGCTGAAGAACACTTTGTGCTTAAAAGACGATTGTCTACCACATTTGTACAGTTAGGCAATAGTTATTATTTATAAAGTTATTATTGTTATTTTATTATTATTTTATTGTTATTATTTTATTATTATTATTACTATTACTATTATTATTATATTTATTATTATTACTATCATTATTATTATTATTATTATTGTTACTATTATTATTATACCTATTCATATTAGTACAATACCTTTACTAAGATATTACACATGTATAGCATAATTAGACATTTTTTTCACTCTACCATAGACCGCCACAACATGCAAGGAAGCGAGCTAGATGATTGTGCTCTACACAAACACACAAGCAATCGTCTAATAAAATTGAAGTAGGAGTCACCATAATTTTGTCTGTGTGTGCGTCCCTACCAAGGTGTATTCTTGGTTATCTGAGATGTTATCCCAAAAAAATAATGAAATATTTGAGTATTGTTTTTCTGTTTTCATTCTTCTTGGGTTGAAATGCGTCACAAGGTATCCCGATGGCTCCTGGAGATTTTTGATTCTTTAGTCCATTAATCTCTTTGGTGAATATCGCCCATGTGATGTGATCATCTAGTGTTGGGTAAATTAATCTCTGTTCAATGAGACCAAAGGAGTTGGCTGACACAGAATCATTGTTATTGAACATGTTTCGTTCGATATTTCATGTTTGTACTCTTGATGGTTAGTTAAGTTTCATTTCTTTCAAGGAAATGTGAGTAACTCTGTTGCCAAGATTGCATGCTTTGACTGCACCCCACATTTTTTTAGAGTTCTTACCAGAGAGGGTGCCAATATTTTTTGCAATCAATTGCATGTACTGATATTGGGTCTCTTTTACTGCTATATTGCGAAATTTAGATTCTGCTTTTATTAGATCTTTGGTGCTGGTGGGGTTGAGGTTGTTAGGATTTCTTAGCGGTGCTAATGATGGGGTTGTTTTGTCGATTAAGGCCGGAGAAAATGTTAACTTTGTTCAAACTAGTTTTGATGATGTTCATTGTGTATGGTTGAAGTACTGTAAGCTGTCATTGCTGTTTGTAGAAAGATATGGGAGTATGTGAGGTGGTGTTTATTGAGTTGGGCATTATGGTAGATTTCATAGTTGATTTTCTCTCTAGCAGTGTCAGTTTTCACTTCTTTTATTAAATCATAGTGAGTTGAGATCAAAGTAGATAGTGGTCAGTTTGGTCTACTCCTTTTTTGTAAATCTACAATTTCTGATGCCCTTGAAAGTGGGGTTTCAAACACTGAAGACATCTAGCATGTGAAACACTGGGTTATAGTTGAATGTTTTAAGTGGCGTAGTTCTTCATTTTGAATAAAGAGTTGGCTATCTCTATGTTGATGGAGGATAGGAATGAGGTTCCATCCCTTTGTGATTCTGTTGTTGAGGCTCACTTGGCCAATTACATGACTGAGAGATTTGTAGGTTTGATATCAGGTGCCAATGGTGCAGTTAATATCATGACCAAGAATGACGTCAGTGCTGTCAATGTATTGGTTTAGGTTGGCTGGTACTGTCTCACTACAGGATGGTATAAAGCAAATGTTATAGATACTTGGACACTCCTTTGATGTTTTAACCCATTATTGTCATGGTTGATTAAATGTGACGATGTACAACAGGTTTTCAACGATATTATCATGCGGGAGTTTGGAAATGTGGTCATTGGCTGCTGTATGCACATTAGTGATGTATGGGCTTTAGCTACTGTATGCACATTATTATATGACTAGAAGTGTTGAGAGTGTAGTGCTTGGGACTTACATTAAAAAGGCATGAGAGGTGATGGGTGTTTGGGAGACAGCTTTGATGAGTAATGGTAGGATTGGTAGAGTTACAAGTGCCGTGTTGAGTGTAATAGTGGGTAGGATTGGTTGAGTCATGCCTGTTGTATTGAGTGTGGTAGTGAAGGGTAAGGTTGTAATCGTTGGTTGGGATACAGCTGTTATGTTGAGTGTAATAGTGGGTAGAATTGGTTGAGTCACATCTGTCATATTGAGTGTGGTAGTAAAGGATGAGGTTGTAACCGATGGAACAATGGATGTGGTGGGTGGAGGAATCAAAACTATTGTGAGGATGATTGTGGTTACTGAGGTTGTGGTGCGTAATGCTAGGATTATGATGAATGTGGTTGCGAGAGGAAAAGAGCTTGTTGTGAGGATGATGATGTCTACTATCAACAGTGGGTTTTCATAGAGAAGGCCTTACTGGCTTGAGTTAATGGATGTGGTTGATGGCATTATGATATTGTCAGGGATTTATTACTGTTCCTATGTATGTTGAGAGAAATATGCCACTTGAACTAATGTTGATAAAATGCTGGGTGGAAATGTGGGGAATGAAGAGTAGTGACTGGACAGGGAGGAGATGTAAGGGATTGATTTGGGCAAAACACTTAATAGTGAGTGTGTAGTTGTTTAGATCTGTTGTCCTTTGACTGTTATGACTATTTGTTATTTTTAGTTTGACAGACTATGTTGGATTTCCCAGTGTTTGGTAAATTTTGGTAAAATTAAGTTGGGTCGATTCCCAGGAGCGAACCATTTCTATTTCCTATGTCCCACCCGTTCATTGTACCGTTTCTGTCCCTACAATACGACGAGCCACCATCCTCTCCGACTCGAAGTGGTCACCATCATGGCATCTTCTCGGCCATCTATCCAAGGAGGCGGCGGCACCTTCCAACCACTCCGACACCGCTCTGGAACTCTCCGCGATCGACTCCACGGATACACAAAGCAGACGTTGGGCGCCGGCGGCAGTCTCAATGATGCAGTGAGTTGTTCGCTAGAAAGAGTCGCACATGACTCCGATATTCTCGCACTCATTCTCTCTCCTCTCTCCAGTAGGTCGCCCTCCCCCCTGGCGAATCCTGCGCTGGCTGGGTGGCTGTTCACGCCATCGACTTTTACAATGACGTGTCCACCATCTGGGCCGTCATGGCCGAAGACCCCTATCTCGACTCCTTTCGCCCTGGTGAGGGCTTCCCCTCTGGCGTAGAGTACCGATGGTCGGAAGGTACTGGCCGAGATGCAACCACTGTCAGTGTCTCGGCACCTGTATACATTGAGAAAGTGCTGCAGTGGATCGCCGACCAGATCAACGATGAGACCAAGTTTCCCGATGATGATGATGAGGCTGAGGCCTTGAGGGTGTTTCAGACACCGCAGTTTGCGGCCTTGTGTGGCCAAATCTTTCGGAGGCTATTTCGAGTGTATGGAATTGTTTATAGCAGTTTCTTCGGTACGCTAGAGGCACTGCAGATGGCACCGCATTTGAATACTTGTTTTAAGCATTTCATGTTCTTTTGTACAGAGTTTGGATTGTTGCCGGAGAGAGAGATGGAGCCACTGGAGGTCTTGGTCAAGCCTATAAGGAAGCAGTATCATTTGGCCAAAGGAAAGTGATGGCGGAGAGACTTAAGAGTTAGAATGGAGGTGTTGCGCTGGCTGACATTGCCTATTGCAGGACACAATGTCGGCATTTCCTTTTTTATTGATGAAAACGTTTTGGATATGAAAAATGTATAGCAAGACATGTGCACTATATCAATCACTTTCTACAGTTTTTTATACTTTTATACGTGGCAATCTTTATGAACAGCTGTGCAATTTGATGCAGTTCTCGCAAACTGTTGATCAAGTACAAGAAGAGAATTAGATGTATCCATCAAAAATGTGACTAAACTTAAGAATCATCTCCAGTCCTATTCACAAAACCAACGGTCACTGCCATTCAAAGGAGATTTTCGACAGACATAACCACCACTACATCTCTTGGCCTTGGTACAGTCATCTCCTTGATACAAGTTCTCCAATGTCTGTGATTTCAACGTACATTTGCCACTGCGAGCCTTGTAACCCCACTGGATGGTCCCATCTGGTCCAGCCACAATGCCACTATCGACTGCAGAAATTTCGAATCCTCCTGCACCCAAGCAGACATATCCATCCCAACAGGCAAAGGGGGAGGTACAGGACACTCCTTCTCCCACTCGACGTGAACAGTATCCAATGGAGTCGACAACAATAGAGCCACTGGATCCATTGACTTCTACGTGTGACGAGGATGTTTGAGAACCATTGCTGTCCGTACTCCTTTGGCCTCTACCCCTTGATCCTCTGACATTTCCTTCTTCTACCAGACAATAGAAACTATCTTGACATGCCTCCTTTCCATAGGATGCATCGCATGCTCCTGAAAAAGAAAGGGCTCCATTGTCCTTGACATTAGCATTGTTGTTGTCATTATTGCGAACAACATACTTCGGGTACACGCATCTTCCATACTTGTTGTCTCTCGTACGACCATCATTATTCTCACAGACTAAGTCAGCGTTACAATCTGGGCGGCGCAGGAGGCATGTGTCACCATACTGTCCAAGGAGCACATCTCCCGAGAGGTAACTTTGGGAAGAAAGTTACAGCCATGAAAGGAAAAGATATAGACGGAGAGAGAGAGGGAGAGAGAAGGAGAGATGGGTAAGAAAAAGAAATGCAGTATGGTCTTGACTGACTAACTAGCCTTACTCTCTACTTACCACTTGTCATTCACACAATCAACATTAAGACTTCTTCCATCTCTCTGCTCAATGATAACCTCTCTATCAGTGCTGGATATGCTTGATGCTTCTTTTCCTCCCTCGGACTTTCCATTACCACCATCATTGCTCTTTTTATTCTTATTTCTCTTTTTCTTCTTGACAACGACACTGGTATCCCTGGAACAGAGACACACATTCTTGGCACTTTCTTTTTCCGTCTCTCCAAACAGCTGACTCAGATACACATTTTTCTGCCTCTCACACTTGGTCTGAATTTCTCGAAATTCTTTTTCAGGGATCACTGCCAAATCCAGGTTCAAAAGTCCATCACACTGTGACCCCGAACAACCATTCTTGCCCAATCTTCGTCGGTGAGCGTGCCACATGGGTTCTTCTTGTGTATCTCGCAACACTCTCTCTCTTCTCTCCTGATACTCCGCTTCCTCTAGTGGCACAATGACATAGGTCTGTCCAGCTGACTGAACGGCAGCGATGACATCGGATCCCTTGATTCGCATGACTCCATACTCCTCATCCGCAGTAAGTTCTCTCGAGAGTGTCATGGCCACCCAAGAGGTGGCGAGATTGAGCACAGCAAGGAGAAACAAAAAGCAAGTGAGAGCTGTCAAGAAGTGACGCAAGTGCTGAATCCGTTTTCGGGCCTGAATTTGTTTGTGGATGAGAGCGATGAGCTGGGAATTGTTACTGACATAGTTATTGTTGTTATCCTTATCGTGTAAGAGGTCGTAGTGAAGCATGGCCTGCTCAATGGCATCGAGCTTGCCAGTTTTGTTGAGATCGAACTTGGCCTGATGGTCATTTTTGACTGTGATGGATGAGCGGGACAGTGAGAGGCGAAAGCGTGGAGGCCGTCGTGAGGCGGAAAGAGGCTGTTTCTGAGAGAAGATGCGCACGAGACTGGGGCGCTTAGAGGCGGAGGGGAGAGATTCGTCTGCTGTGCCTGTACTGCTCGTACTACTGGCCTTGTTCATTGTCGTGGAGGATGTTGCTGACGTCGATGTTCTTCTTGGTGGTTGAGGTTGTGAAGTGGCCAGAGAGGCGGGAGATGATACTGTTGGTTTCATGGTAAAGTGGGGAAATGTTGCCCGAGAAGAAATAAATGGAGGCAGTAGTATGTAGTTGATCATCGGTCATCTCTGTACAGCGTGCAATGGCAATATTGGTACTTACAATATAGTACTCCTACTATATAGTACTCCTACTATAACTGTAGTATTGGTATAATACTACTCCTTAGAAACAATGAGAACACAGAGCGAAGAGCTACAGCTGCGCCTTCCAAAGAACAACATGATGACTGGTCAACTTGTTTAGACATAATACTAAAGTAGATGTAGGTACCTTACTTGGTTTTGTAAGACCATTTTTCTACCCATTGACTGTCCTACGATTCGATTCCAACCTGGAGTACATCCCATTCGAGTTTTCTCTTTGACAAATTTGGGGAGAGTGCCAATCTCGTTTTCTCAAATGTCTTATCTCCCCGACTTTTTTGAAAAAAGAAAAAATAGCCACCTCTAGGAGGCACTTGTCCTACGCATGAGATTACCATTGCAAATGTACCATACTGCACACAAACAACCATGGTGATGATTCCACCACAGTACCATGAAAAGCTACCATACTGCACACAAACAACCATGGTGATGATTTCCACCACAGTACCATGAAAAGCCATTCTTTTGCAAATCGGCCCAAAAGG
>JALLAW010000728.1:0-14491 GCA_036939535.1 Cyclotella kingstonii | reverse complement strand
CTATTAGTAATAACGTTAATGCTATATTCTAAGTTAGAGTAATTGTTCTGTGAACAGTCACTATATCCTGAGACATAGTCTACTGTAACTGCAGGCCGACATATCAAACTTAGAGGTAGCACTCGAAGTCGACGCCAGAAAAAGGAGTGATTCTCTGAATTTTCAGCATGACGGAGGAATCGAGGTACCTACATGAGGCGTAAATAAAAAAGCCATTTTGTAAAAACCAAACATGAAAATAAAAAAAAACAAGAGTAGTAGGGCTGTATTTTTACCTTACATATAACAACACTCTATTTTACTTATGTAGAGATTGGTATGCTTTTTTAATTATTCCAAATTCAACTACTATAAATTTAATAAGTGAAGAAAAATGTATCTAAAGTTACGCAATATTGACAAAACCTGTATTTTTGCACTTAAATTACACACATTTTATGCTGCCACCTAAAGCAGTCGAAAATTGTGCGTACATTTGTGTACTATTACGTAACTTCACGTTAAGTTAAATTTAGGTACATTTTATGCTGTTCAGCAAAAATGGCGAGAAATGTGTGTAAAGATATGTTCAAATTATGTAACATTTTGTCAATTTTATGCTAAAGTTATATCATTTTTATGCCAACCACCAAAAACGCTGAAGTTTGTACAAAAACTTCGTGACTGTACAAATGATTTTGCAGCTTTTTGATGAAAGTTACACATGCTTAACGTCATCATAGATTAAAGTACGAAAAATATGAGAAATATTTCAAAATGTTGACGTTACTTTAAACCTGTTTTGGCGTGTGATGGAGACTAAACTAAAAGGTCGCTCCTTAATTGACAGGAAAGCACCAAACTCTTACCATTTCAACGCAAAGTTTGGGAGAATAAAATGACAAGCCATTATAACAAAATCACAACGCCTGATAAATTATGTTGAGCATAGTGTATTCATAATTCAATTAATAGTATCCATCATATCTTTACAAATTCGAGAGATACTCTTTCGATTTTCCTCACTTGTAGAATTAGTGGTCTTGCTTTTTGCAATCCTATTCCTCTATTGTTGTTCCAGCATAATGAATTCACGATTCAATAAATAATATCCTTCATTTCTTTGCGAATTTGAGAGAATATTCTTTAGAGCTTTTTCCACAGGCTGAATTATTGCTCTCACTCTTTAAATACTCATTCCTTCAGTTGAGGCTTCAGCATAATATATTCACAATTCTATTAAGCGTGTCCTTCATTTCTTTACAAATGCAAGAGATGTATGTTTTTCCACTCACAGAATCAGTGGTCTCGCTCCTTACAAACTTTTTTCTTCTGTTGACACTCTTTCGATTTCTCACAGAGTTCAATTTTTCTTTCTGCAAGCATTGCTTGATGAGTGAATACACTCATTTCACTAATAGCATTAGTAATTACTGATGATCCCTCATTTGTCTTCTTCCTCGGTCGTGGGGTCTTGGTTTGGCCCTAAGGTGGGTTGTTCTACCACATAGTCACTTTCAATTAGAGTGTCATGAGGAAAATCAGCCTCAATGGCTCCCATTAAATCTGGATAAAGTTCAAAGTGCTTCCAAAAGTAATACACATCTTGCTCGCCATTAGAAAAGGAGTAGAAATTGGATGAATGACTGCTAGATAGAGTGAATTGATTTAGTGTAGTATTGTCAGGAATGGTGAATGGTCACTTTCATATCTAGCTCAAATGAAGCAAACCTACCTCTATTTCAAAGGAGGAACAAGCTGCATCTAGTAGGGATGTGGGAAATAAATTTAGGGCTTCTTTCATGGTAGCCTATATTATATTATGTAAATATAACCTGATATTATACTATTTTAAGTTAGGAATCAGATAGTTTTACTTATAGTTAACATTGTCCAAAAAGTGGCGAGGTACTAAAGTTTATGCATAATTTTCTAATGTTTTTGGGCCGACACTGGTCCTATCATATCCTCAAAATGTCGGATCTATCCACTCTTGATAGGATGAGACTTTGACTTCGGAGATCCGACTTCGCTACGTACTTTGGTCGGATCTGACCAAAAAACTCGCAGTCTAGAACAGCCCTCGTGCGCTTGTGCGGAGCACAATCGTAGGTATCATAGCTATCTTCACTTGCACGTTGTAGGGTCTATAGTAGAGTTACTTATGGTACTACCTCTGTCCTATTGGAATTGAGAGATTTTAAACAATTTGTACTATATACAAAAGAAATTCGAAAGCAGGAATTTTAATGAGAAGAAATATTGAATTGTTTGCATCACATTTTGAGACCTTTATGACCCGCTTCATAATTCAAACAACTGCAATTTTCATCAGTTGAAAATTACTGTAACTACCGTATAAGTCTGTCAATATTCCCCACCACTATTTATTCCTCACATACAATACGCTACTGCAACACCCATGAGAGCTGCGATCGTAGTTTAGCTGTGAAAGAGTTTGTGCAGTTACATCTTGTGAGCCTTGTCCATGAAGGCCTCAACGAGGAGGCGATAGAAGTGCGTCATCTGTTGGATGGTGAGCAATCATGCCGTGTGGGGTTTCTCTAAAGCTGCTATGTTGCGCATGCGTCTTGTTTTTATGGTCGGATTGCCCAAATCAAAGAGAGTTGGACAATCGATGATGAAAGTCCGACAAAGAGGCAAATAGTGCATCGTAATTTTGGATGCTGCGTTGCTGGTATTCTGACAAATGCATTTGTGTTTGGTGTCGATGACTCATTTGATGAGGAGGATTCAGATGCCGTTGATGATTGAGTTTTAAATATCATATGACTTGTAAAACGTATATGTTATCCATAGTTTTGATTAATTTCAGAGAATAAAGTAATATCTATACTATTATCCAAATTGTAGAATTATTAAGTAATGAAAGCAACTAATAGAAATAGCTCCCTAACTATTTTAATCTTCAGCATCAAACCAAGCGTACCTCATCCTTCATCCATGCATTACGAACAGTCGACTTTGACATGGCACCAACTCAATCAATGAGCCACTGGGCAATCTTTGATCTACTTGCCATAAGAGTACTCTTCTCGCATCCTTTTGTTCCAACAGCCATACCATCTAAAGATGACAAACATGGATTTTAAATGATTCATCAAATCCGTTGTCCAAAGGCTGCAGTGAGAAGTACATCTTCCATGGATGTGTACCACCTCCGCACCTAGATTTAAAAGCATCGAAATTTTGCCCAAATGTCAGCAAGATAAGAATCAAGAAACAATAATAGTACAACACCTTCAGGTGCCTACCTCACATAGGGTTCCAACACTTTGTTGACCCATTTCCTCATCAAGAATTGATCTGGGCTTTTGTTAGCTTGTATAGGGAGGATCTGGTGGAAGAGTATCTAACTCTTTAATTGGAATGCAACCAACCATCAGTTGTTCCTTAATTATTCAAGATTACGATTATTTGTTTAAAATGAAGGAATGATAAATATTACAAATAATGAAATGAGCATACCCTAGTAGGTGATTGTCATATGAAGAATATCACCATTTGAAGAAGATTCCATGGGAGTTGTTTTTGAAGGTCCTTCTATTTACTGTTATTGTTCCTCACACTTCTAAAGTTGGATCAGCATGCATTGATCACCAAACTGTTGTCTGGTCCATTTTCAGAATGAAACAACAGTCACTTAAAAGGCCATGGAGCGATGGACAAATAACTTTTACAAAGTCTAGTAACAGAGGGTTAGCTATATGCAGTGCTTTCTGAGAGACATGTGTACCAAGACAACATGAAAAACTCTTTGAAGCAAGCCATCATCTGACACCAGACCTCTTTGCCATGTGGGTCTTCAAAGAAAACTCAGGCATAAGATTTGAAATCTGTAAAATTACAGGTTGTAGACTCACAGAAATTCCTTGCTCTATTTCAAAAAAGAACTGTACAAGTTCAATGGAGATATTACTGAGCTGAGAGATAGACCCAGATGTCATGCTTAGGGATTCTTCATATTAGTTTGAAGTTTGAACTCCTTGCAAATCCAAATGCAAAGAGATGTCTTGTCATCATCAATGAATTCACAATAATGGCAAATGAGGACACCCTGACTGTTGAGAATGTTGGGATGCTCTTGGACTGTCCACTGGTGTCAAAAGGAAGGTATCTCATTTGGGATTTTCCTCCTTTGCTTCATTCTGCAAAAAATAAACTTTCAATCATTCAATCAAGCAAGGGATAGGCGCAAATTATTATTCTTTGCAATTGATAGGTCTTTCATTGTTACCAGACACTATTATATCTACGTACGAAAAAGAAAATGTTTCAAGAAATCGGGTCATTTTGGTGGGGAATATTGACAGACCTACGATAGTAGTTTATTGCTGTAGACCCCCTTCACCATCTGCTCTAGAGGAAACAGGAACCAGGACACAAGAATTCGTCGATGGACATCAAGTGATGCTGACGTAGGGTCATGACAAACACGACTGGGATGATCTTGATCTGAGTTCTCATGTTCACTCCACCACTACACTAAACAAATTTATCGATACACGTCAGTGGCCATGTCGTTCACCGAATGGTTCCGTCCACCTTTCTCTTTATTTTTCCTTTGGGCCGTCTTCCTCACTACTCTCGTTCTTTTCCAGCCTGTGCGACAGTTCGTACGGAGAACTTGTCATTATTACGGTATTACATGTTGTGGTACTGGAAATGAAGAGGAAAGTTTGAGCGCCACCACCAGCAATAATGCCGAGGAATCGAGAGACAGGTGAGTAAGGAGTTAGGATTTGTGCAATCCACCCCATCTCGTTTCAATGGAGATCGAGTACTGTTACTCGCTTTCACTGCGGTGATTCCGGCCGACACAAACATACTCTACTATAGTCAAGTTGCAGCTGTCACGCTCCCATCCATTTTTCTCTTGTTCTTTCCTTCCCTCTGACACTGTAACAATGTATTTTTCTACCAAGCAACGGTGCCTACTATGGAAATCTGTCACCAACGAGAATGCTTGAGATTGACAACCTTCGGTCGAGAGCCCTTCTCCAACATTTGAAGGAATTCACTCTGGTAAGTTTGACTCACTTGCCATCCACCAAGTAGTATTGTATCTTGATTCGTACCCCTAAGTTTGGATCTCTTTCTCATCCCTGTCAGACTCTGAACGAGCAGTACATGACTAGGCTTTCTACGGATTCGGAACAAGAACGTGGAATGGAAACAAGGTCAAAGGAAGTACTTGTACCAGCCTGTAAGGAAGGAAACAGTTGTACGATCAATGACGACAACAGCCTCGAACAGACTGAACTCGGGGAACAGAGACTCGGGTATACTCACATCTTGATTCCATCACCAGGGTGGAAAGATGAACGAGAGGTCCACTCATCTGCCGATACTGTTTGCATTCCTGTCACAAACGAGAGTGAATCAGAGAAGAAACAAGTCGTGAGAACGGCTCCAGTATTCTGTGCGATTTGCTTAATGGAATATGAAATGTCGGAACGAGTCTGTTGGAGTCCCAACGTAGAGTGCAGCCATGTTTTCCATCAAGATTGCATAATTCACTGGTTAGTGAGTGCGGGACGGATAAAATCGAAACGACAATGGTGTCCGGAGAATCCAAGCGAAAGGAATCTGTTATCGTATGCTTTGGAGTGCCCGTGTTGTCGGCAAGATTTCATTTTGGAAAGTTCCATTTCTGCCACAGACACCAAAGACTGAACGAACTTGCGGCAAACGAGAGAACATTCGTAGTTTTCCTATATGGCTCTATATATTTGCATTGGAAATGAAGTAACTATTGTCAACAATGACTACTACTAATTACTCCTACTACTAAGTACTCCTACTACACTACTAGTAAATTATGTATCGGTGTTGGCTTGGTGAGAACCAAGACATTGTCTCGTTCCGCTCCCTTTCAACCGAGCCCCTCTTTATATGTTTGGCTGTTTCTTCCCTGATCTCTCGGCAATGGCTTTCTCATATCATAGGCGTCTTCGGGGTCATCTCCCGAGTAATAGTTCAAGAGTCGTTCGTAGCGGAAGTATCCAAATTTTTCGTACATGTCAATTGCCAATCTATACACAATGACAACATCCCAACATGAACTAGTAGTAATGAGAATAGAGAGAAGAGAAGGAAGGAATCCATGGGGGTACTCACGCATTGGATGCTCGAACAAAGAGGTCCACAAAATAGGCATTGTAGACATTGGCACTGGTCCGCTCCAAATCCTCCATGAGAATTTTGGCCAGTCCCAGTCGTCGGTACAATGGGGCCACTGTGACGGCACTCACATGGCCATGCCAGGAATCTCCTTTCCCCTCCGCCTTGCCGATCATGTAGCCTGCGATGGATCCATTTGGCGATTCGGCGATGGAAATGAGTTCGGGCCATTGAGACAGGTACTCCAGATAAAATGGCATATTGTACGTTTCGGTGAGAACATCGAGATTCACGTTGTTGAACCGAAAGAGGTCGTTCATTTCGAAGGGTCGGATGGTGGTCATGGTGAGAAGAATGAGTACGATCCATACCATACTACCATACTACCATATTAGTTGGACATATGGTACAGTACTATACTATTGTACCGTACTTATTTATGACGTCATCTCAACAGGTACGGTCGGTTGCTAGATAGTATAGTAGGAGTACTTTTTTGGTTGCTAGTTGTTCATTTGTGCATGATCATGACCGAACGAAGAAGTGGTCCCTGCCATTCCAGGAACATCCAGTTATCATTCTCCCTAGTCACTCTGCTGCTGATAGTCAATCGACATGTCTCTGCTGCCAACGCCAACGTCCTTTTCCATTCCAGTGTGGCAGTTCCTGATTGCAATGGTGACTCTCCAAGTCGTTATCATGCCTTGGTTTGTTGGTTGTGGAATGCCCAAGTGACTTTGCCAAATGAGCAGTTCCACCAACAGATGTTTACCATTGTGAGTGATGCAATTGTGGTGCTTGATCAACACATTTCCAACCAGTATATGGAAAGTAACCCATCTTCTTCCACAGAGTGTCACCAACATGGCCTGCACACACTTTCAACTCTCCTCCCTCATTTCTTCCTCCTCACCCTCCTCACAAACTACGAATTCCGCACTACACATGGACCTGCGAGGGTTGTCTGCTTCCTGTACGGGAACATATGATGTGGGATTGGGAATGTCCGGCACGATTCTTACCACCGTTGCCAGCTCCGATCGTCCCCAAACACTCGATTGGGACATGGCATCGGCTCCTCTCCATCCAGATACTCCTACTAGTCTCCGCTTCCCAACCAACGTTACCCTGTCTTATTGTCAATCGAATGTGATGGTGTCGGATCTTCAATTCACCGGATCCATCTCTGCCAAAATTATCAGTTTGTTCTCGGGATTGATTTCGCAACATGTCACGACGGCCTTGAATGACTATATATGCACCTCCATCCAGAAGAATGGTGAATCGCACATGAATCAAGGATTGCATTCCGCAGCTGACTATCTGAGAGAGTTGATGAAAGAAAGACAAGAGTCGAGGAATGTCAACGTCAACCACGATTCCAATGAGAATGTTTCCAATGGAGGACAAATAAGAACTATCGTACATCATGATTTTGTTCGTTGGGACAAGGACATGCCGTTAGTCAAGCGTTTCCTTCTACGAATGAATGCCTTTCTATCCCAGCATCTGAATGAGGGCATCCTACTCAAACTCTTGAAACAACTGCCTGCGTTCAACGCATGGAATTCGATGGACTGCGAGAATTGTGGTTTCTTTTTCAAGGGTGTCAATGGACTGATTCAGTCACTCACACATGACAATAGTGACACCTTGGAAGTAGTTGTACCAATAACTATTCTTCCCATTCCTCCCAACCATACCTTTGCCATTGCCAATTATGGAACGGTAACGATGGCTGTCCAAAAAATAAAAGTGTATGGTCTCGACAATTTTACAAAACTGTCATTAGCGGAACCAGTGAACGATAACATGATCTCCTCCATGATATCGTCCCATGCTGGTTGGAATCTCAGTATTTTGATGACTATTGAAGTGAAACCAACTCACGAAGGAATCTTTCGGGGAGAGTTATTGAATGAAAGTTTTGAAGTGAAACTAAATACATCCCACATCAATTTTACATCCGAAACTGCCATTGAATTAGATGCGGAAATTTACAGAAAGTTGACAGTTGGGAGTTTTATCTTTGGGTCCTATACAGAATTTGATAATCATCGGAATATACTCAATTGTGTTACTGAAGCATTGACTTCTTTAGTAGTCACTACTATGCAAGTGAGGCTCAATCTTGATGCCATGTATATTATGCCCTTCCTTCCATCATCACAAAATGGTGAGAGTGAGAGTGAGAGCCTGGAGGACAATATTGATCAACTGATGAATACCATCCTGCAAATGATACTGTCAGAGTACCCTGTCACAGTGACAGAATCAATCGCGGTGATTATTCAATCTCCCGTGCGGACTCTCATTAACGACTTTTTTGCAAACTTCATTACATCATCCAAAAGTTATCCACTACATTGTATCAATATTGATATCCCCAACAAAAATATCGAACAACCTCTTCACCTTGACAGTAACAAGGCAATCATGCTAATTGATCAAGTTGTTAATCAGGAAACTATGATCCATGCTATCAACTCATTCATTGAGTGCGTGGATCGAGTTATTCGTTCCACATATATGTCATCTGATCCAATAGTTAACGTCAGTCTCGGTGAATACGAAGCTGTGTTGGAAAATTTGGAGTTCGATAACACAAACAGTCTATACGAGCTAACTCTTCTTCGTCCAGAAGTAGATCACTATCACCTCAGGAACGATATCAGCTATGCGAAATGCAAGAATAATGAAACCGATGGATCTTGCGATATGACGTCAGTATCCTTTCGACTAACGATACTTCATTCCAAACGTGGTGTCATAGGAAACATCCATGTTCACGCGAAAATCATGTCCGTTAAATTCAATGGAGGAACAGAACTAAAGTTCGACATGAATTGGTTACCTCATGTAAAAATATCCGATCTGCTGTCACATTACCAATGCCTCTCTATTCCTGCAACTGACTTTCGTTTCTATGGATTCAATTCATCAGTTGAGATGCTTGAGGTCGATATAGATGTTAACGTGATGAATCAAGAAAATGTACATTCTTTCACATATCGTACCACAGATTCAACCGAATTGGCGAATCATGTATCTTCATTATTGCAGAGGGGTGCAGTTTTACTGGAAGAAACCATTACAAAAGCATCTGGGACAATTATGAAAGAGTCCATGACTATGTGTGCCAGTCCAGTCAATCCTCAAAGAAGTAATACGTCGAAGCGCTCGACAGCTATAGCTGGACTTTGGACGTTGTTAATTTTAGTGATTTTGGTTGTAGGAAATGTCTTTCTGTTTCGGCACGAGTTTAAAAAAAACGATACTCAGGAAGATGTAGTAGTCGACACCGCACAAGATACTAGAGAGGACAGTGGTGAAGTAGATGGAGAAGAAGAGGTCAATTTATCTAGGTAAGCGAAGCGCTATATTGTTGGATCGTTCTTCTTCAGATTAAAGTTTATCATTTGACATTTTTTACAGCATGACTGAGCCACTGTTGAACGATGGAGATGAATTGAACGAGGTCTTGGAAGTTGAAACACCACGTAAATTTCCTTTTGCCAGCTCTTCAAGCTTGATGCTTCATCCATCGATTGACCCATTGTTAAAGTATTTTCTTCCAGCCTTACTTGTATTCGCTTTTATTCTTTTTATCTTTAGCAATGTTTCAATCGGGGCTAGTGTAGACCTGCTCATCACTCGAGCAAATGGAACAAGTATAACATCACTCATCAACATTTACGAATTTTCACTTGTTTCTACCATGAGGGAAATGTTTCAAGCTGGAGTGTACTTGCTCATGCTATTGATACTGTTTTGCTCAGGAATTTGGCCTTATATTAAGTTGATTGCACTTTTATTTTCATGGATGGCTTCTACCCGAAGATTGCCCCCAGTCCAACGGGAAGAAATCCTTTACTACATTGATGCTCTTGGTAAATTTTCTCTCATTGATGCCTACGTTCTCGTCCTTATGATGGTGGCGTTTCGTTACCAGCTGGAAGTGGCCGATGTCGGAGCTCTGAATGTATATGTAACGCCTAAGGTCGGCTTCTATAGTTTTCTTTTGGCAACAATAGTCTCCCTCCTCAGTGGTCATGCAATGTTATTCTTACATCGAAAAACAATGCTACCCGTAATTGCAGTCTATTCAGGTCGTTGTGAATCCCTTTCGAAACACATTTTTGAAGATAAGCATGGACGAGGGCTTGTGAAGCTAACAAAGAAATTCCGCAGGACTACTGTTTTCGTCATTTTGCTCACTTTCATCCTCCTATGTGTGGGCGCCAACCTGAAAAGTTTTCATTTTGCTTTTACTGGAATAGCAGGCACAGCTCTGGGAGAGTCGAGTAAAAAGAAGTTTTCATTGGTCAGCATCGGTCATTACATTACTCATAGTGTTCAGTATGAGTCAAGCTTTGGAATTCATTGGATTCAAACATGTTACTTCTTCTTTGCTCTGGTTATGCCATTAGTATGTTTGGTATCACTCTTTGTGCTCTTCACCTACCCAATGACCATTATTTCCCAACAGAAATGGTTCATGCTGGCAGAGATATCGAATGCGTGGAGCGCAGTCGAAGTTTTCGTAATCGCTATCTTGGTTTCTCTCATTGAAATCGAGCCTTTCTCTGACTCCATTGTCGATACACACTGCAGCATATTGAACAAAATACTATCGGGATGGTCAGAAAAAGATGGAGATGGGCTCCATCATTGCTTTGGTGTGAAATCCAATATTGATGGAAGTGCAACAGTTTTGATTATTGCCGTACTGCTGAATTCTTTCTTGATATCAACACTTCATAGATTCATGCATCATGCCATATGGGAACGCATTGAGAGAGAAGATCGCCCCGATGCTCCAGAAAGTGAATCTAAAACAGTTCGAGAATGTGTGTTAGCTCACAAGTTTGTGTCAAGGCTGAGAAAATCTTCACGACTGAATGCCTTCATCTTTGATAATGTGTCATTTGGTCCTCATTCCGAGTATGAAATGGAATTTGAAAATGTTGTCGAGGATGTCGAGCCGAACACTGCGACTTTTTGGTCGGAGTGGCGGAAGATTGTCTCAGTTATTTGACAATGTACTTTTGTTGCATGTAACATCTATGCTTGTTCGTTCCCTTTACCTAATGAAATAATAATAATTCTGCATACTATGATGCTACAGTGTAGGGGAATTGTGAATGTTACCTTTCATGAATAGAATAGCTCCAATATTGATTAATGATACAGTTGTCACAATGAAATTATGGAGCATTGTGTATGGAAACAAGGTTTCACTTTTGACAGTAGATAGAATAGTAAGGAGACCATCTTTGATTGCCTCTATCAAGACCGGGAAACAAGACAGAATGTACTTTTTTGGAATCATGTACTACTACTCCTATCCATCGTTTCACAAGCGAAGCAGTTGATACAAGGTTTCACTTTTGACAGTAGATAGAATAGTAAGGAGACCATCTTTGATTGCTGGAAACAAGACAGAATGTACTTTTTTGGAATCATGTACTACTACTCCTATCCATCATTTCACAAGCGAAGCAGTTTTTCATCAAAGGTGGTGTCAGCCGATACGTATCGCCCCTCACTTTCAAGAAGATAATGTATCTCCATACAAATCTTCTGATAACTACTTGAGAGGATGAAGGTAGATTCCAGAATGTATTCCACCATGATGCTGTGAGAATATGTCGCCATCGATGGAGATGCGCATGTTTCCATTACAGGAGTCTAATACACTTGCACTCATGATAAAATGACAAGAGAGTCGAGTGGATTTCGGAATTGAAAACAGATAGGTGACGACACGATCGTTACCAACACAGATTCTTGTTCATAGATTAGCACATGCTCATGCCAACCAAGTGTTTCAGTTTGTTGGGAAGGGTGACGAACGAAATTGAATACTATTTTGTAAATACTATATGGCACCAATGACAAGGTGATTGACGAGAGTAAGCTCTATTAACCTTGAAGAAAGTTCTTGGGGCAGAGGTTATTATAGTACTTTTATTTGTTACACTGTATTCGTATGCAACTCTGTTCACTCGTCTTTCATTCACTACGAAGCACCATGAGAAGTCAACAATCAAATCTATCAATGTCTTCATAATAGTATAGGGGACATCCGCCTTTGCTGGTCTTATCAACTTTGGTTGGTTTCCACCCTGGAATTGAAAACATGTAACTAACAACTCGAAAGGGTGCAATGGAGTCAAGTATGACAGAGTTAAGAATCAAGGAGTGCGATGACTTCTCGAGTGACTGATGAGAAGGAAACCTTACAACATCATTCTCGGGGGCGTTTTCTTTGATATTCAACTCAAAATCACTGCAAGGCTCGGCAGTATCAAAAAGACTTAAGCATCGATAGTCGAAATCCGACCGCGAGCGAAAATCGTAATCTGTAATGTCACTAAGGTGACTATAACCCTTTCGATGAGTAATATCCGGGGATACAATTTCCAACGGTAGTGCCTGATTGTCAGCGTTGTCCAAAGTGTCGCACATCTCTTCCATCTGCCCCTTTTGTTGCAGTAATTCCTTCCACTGTCGAATACTTTCTTGCTGTCGCCAATTCGCCAACTGTTGCCGCTGGGCCCTCCTCCTTGTGGCAGCATGAAACAGCAATGGCTTGACTTTTTTCAATCCATCAGGAAGCAAATATACAAAAACGGCTGTGGCATCGTCAATCAAAGTCAGCTCTTGTATATGTTTCTCCTCCTGGCAAGAGTAGTCCGTTCGTGGTCCATTGGACCATCTAGTCTCGGTCCATCCTCTATCCCATTCGTCGAGTACATTTCCCCACTTGATGTATAGTCTACTCCGTAGTGAGTCTGTGTCTATTAAGAATTGTTTCTGTGAGAGTTTGTTCAATTCTTTTTCTATAGAAATGGACGCAGTCTCCACCAATGACTGGTCATATTCAATGCCGACACATCTGAGTGCGTGCGTGTAAGTGCGACGTAGAGCCTGTCTCTCTTGACGTGTGACACTCTCGTGTATCTGTGAGTGATTGTCCCAGAGATGACTCTCCAGGGGTAGATACAATGTCTCTCTTTCCGGTCGAGTGTTGGGAGTGTCCGTGTGAATGAAAAAAGAATCGGTGTCACAGTGGTGATTGGCCACAGGCACGATATCGGTCTCCTCCATGGATTTGCAATTACTAATGAGGGGAGTGAGTGGTGAGGCCAGTCTGTCTGTCGGTAATGTGAGTTGATGGGCGTCCCAGGTGGGCCATTGGGAGGAGTTGGGAAGAATGGTTGTAGAAGAATAGTCTTCGAGACTGGAGAGTGTTTGTTCATCTTCATCACTATCTCTGGATGAATTTCTCATCAAGTGGGGCAGGGAACATTGATCGAAAGAGAGAGTTCGTTTGTGTGTGGTAGGAATTGTAGGAGCACTGCAGCAAAAGTGGAGCGTGGGATGAGACAATGGACGCCGAGAGTTGGCAGTACGTCTCTGGACATGACGACACTCCCCCAAGAGACAGTCGTCATTGGTCTCATCGCAACGAGAGTCTGTCCGGCAGGCGGGGGGTCGAAAAGTGGCCGTGGACGGACAGACGAGTGTTGCTTCAAGGGCTCGCAGGAGGAGTCGGCCGTCGCCACAGCCCAAGTCGAACAGGACGTCATTGGGCTGGAGATCGAGCAGCTCGAGCGCTTTGATCTGAGCGGTGGCATGTGAGGGGCTGAAGGGAGCCAGCCGATTCAGAGTGGCCTTTTCAAACTGACAATGACAATGACAACCATGACTACCACAGTGAGCTTACGATCCACGACTATTCCAATGACAATAACTAGGCCACATTGCAGCAGCCAAGCTTACCATGAAAAATTTAATTTGAATGTAACTTGAATTTAAGAATTTCAATTGGAACACTATCCACAATGGCCCAAGAGCAACTATCAACTAGAAACTAGAAACTAGCAACTACATGAGGCTCAGTGACTGACAATTCATTCTCATGCTACTCCGTGTTTCCTCCTAACGACAACCGGAAAACACTCGTTCACTCGTGGAGATGATGAGGAAAGAGAACGTCCTTGCACACGCACGGATGACTGACTGATGCAGTCAGAGACACAATAGTGTCGAGGAGAGTACCTACTACCTATATATTTTATATAGTATAGTATGGTATAGTACTATATGGCATAATGGGTTAGAGTATAAAGTGAGACTCCCATTACTTTTTTCGATAGCAGCGAACCGTTAGGAGTTGGCAGGGAGCACAGACATACCAAAATACACGTGACGGCTAAAGAGAGGGCGCCAATTTAGACTCCGCGCAAGGAGGCCAGTAACAATGATACTATTGGACCTAGCCAGAATAGTACGAGAAAAAGAGACGTACCAGTCTTGTCTTTTTTTATTGATATAATTTTTATAAAAAAAGTCAAAAATA
>JALLAW010000727.1:0-11558 GCA_036939535.1 Cyclotella kingstonii | reverse complement strand
CGATCTTTTTTGGTGTGATCCATTCCTAGGTGCACTAGGTAATGCCAGGAAAAAAGCAGAATCTCTCCATAATACATTTTTGGCCCTTAAACAGCAACATTATAGGAATTTCCTTTACTTTCATATCAATTACATTCAATTAGTTAAGACTACAATTATGCCATCTTCTGTGGATAGGATGGCTCTCCAGTTGAATCAACATTTCAATCTATTCTTTGGCTAATAGGGGTAGCAGTGGAAGAATGGAGCAAACTAATTCATAACCCATTGTCTTATTTTCATTGAGGTTGGGATGTATCTCATATAGAGCCTCTGTCCTAGATGCAAAAATTTAACCATTATACCAATCTATTACCATCTGCAAAACATTTGATGTCTTTGCCTCAGCAAGTTAAATGATTCACTATGACATTCTAATAATCTTCAAACTTGATTGGAAAACTTTGAAAATCTTTTGAAAACCCTAATCTTGCATAAAATACCAACACTTTTACCTACTATTACAATTAGGTAACATCACTTAATCATCATGGAAGAAGATTTGTCTTCGTGATTGGAGACTCTGTTGTCAATTTCCTCAAACACTCCTGACAATACGCTTCAAATAGTATTGTAAAACCAATAAAAAGAAATGAAAATCATGATATAAAAACAACAGTGCTTCAGATAATGATGATGTTGGAATGATGCTAGCTCTGAAATAAGGGAGAAAACTTTTGATGAACTCAATCATTTCCTCTTAAAATATCTGGAGTGGCCAGTTTCATGAACATGTCAAATGGGATATGATGAACTCTTAGTTGAAATCAAAAGAATTTTAATTAGTCGCATTTTGTACATTCAGGGTCATTGTTGCTGCTAGAGATAATATTTGTTTCATCCCTGCTGGGATTCGACGCAACTGTAGGTTTTGCTTCATCAAGCTTGGGATTCTCAATCCTCACTTTTTTATAAGCAGGCATGGGCAATTCAATACTCTCAAAATGTTCTGACTGTGCCTCAGATGACTTTGATGAGGATTGTTTCAAAAATGATTCTTTAATTGTTGTTGCCGAGGATGGTAAGTTTAGGGAAGCATTCTTCTTGATAGTGAAATTCGAGGGAGAATTCGTAAGACTTTCTCTCGATAATATTGCAGCCAACTGCCCTGTTCCTGTAGGGGAAATAGTGCAACTGGACGAAAACCAACGGTAGTCATGGGGCATTTTTCTCGATGAAGCTGCTTTTGACGGAGCGCTACTTCCAATGTTAGATCCAACGTTTCCATCTCCTATAGACACGGGACCAGTGCCATCTGTCAAGCCAGTAGTGGAGTTCGCATCGATCCAAATGTTATCCCAACCGGTAAAAAGGTTCCCATGAGAATAAGTTTCTTCAAAATATGATTCTTCTCCTCGATATAATTGACGCTGCAAGGAGGAGAGAACATTATAACTTATATGAATATAGCTTCTGAGTTGGTTTGATGAGAATGATGATATAGGTGAGGTGGTCCTTTTTCGATGTTGAAGTTGCAGATGAGATTCTTCGTCAGATTCGAGGTCTTCGTCACATGACTCAGCAGCGTTTGCTTCAACTTTTGGAATGTCAAGCTTTCGGCGCAGGGCTGAAGGCCATGCTACAGCGGTGGGGCGACAATGATCATTATTCAACATTCCCCATCTCTATACTGGTAAGCACCAGTCCGTTTTCTGTCGGGCTTCAGTGTAATAGTATAGGAAAACGAAAAAGAATAGAGAGAAACAACGCATATCATGTACTACTCTGTTTTTTATTGTAGCCCAACTTTTTTCAAATCGCCATAACTTTAACAATATTAGTTGTATAAAAATGAAATGCATTTTTTCTTGGGCTTTCCAATGAAAGTGATTCGATGCTGCAGTTCTTGCTGGAAAGGTTATTTAACAAGACACCTCTGAAATTTTCAGCCTGAATTTTGAATTCAACCACAATCTAAGACAAATTTTCAAATCTAATCAACTGACATACTAGAACATTACAGAGTGTTAGATTAGCTGTTCAATGCAAAAAAGATTAATTTTATCAGGAAAATATTGGATGAGTTATGTCTTTTTGAAGAAACCCCTTTTATTCATGATTTTGAGTCAGTGTCATTTCAATTTTGCAGAATTGGGTAAGGCTTTCCCAAATTCACTGCATGCCTGTTGGGTACTCCCCCAAAAGTTGGATTGCAAAAATCAATCCCACCATTATTTTTGAGAGAGACTCTAATTGTCATCTGCTGTCAGACAGAGTACTCTGACTATGGCTGAAAACTGGATGAGAAGAAGAAGAAGGGTATTAACTGTTGAATAATGATTTTTAGTGAAAACAAAATCTTAAAGAGCAATGTACGATCTTCCAAAGATGATGAGCATACACAAAGGTAAGTGAAAATCTAACTATAATACCCCCTTCTCAATCCCACCCATTGTATCAAACTAAGAGTACTATGTCCAAAAAGATTAAAGAAAAATTACAATTCATGATAATAAGTATACAACTAGAAATAGCTTAAGAGCCCAGAAGATAACAATTAGAGACAAATTGATATTGCTCTTAAACATAGCGTCATGAAATTCCCAGGCATTACCATGCCTCTGTCAAAAAAACTGAAAACCTTGGAGAGACATTGTACAAAAACTAAAAATCTTTAGCTACCCATTCCAAAGTCCAGGGGGAAAGCTTCCTACTTGCCCCCACCAGCACCTTCACCAATTATGATGATCCTGCTGCAAAGCCATTCATCTCAAATCTGATTGTTGTATTGTTTGTACTTGAGCTTTGTTAAACTTCGAAAGCAACTTGAACACGAAACTGTAGACAATAGCATTCTTCCTGTTGTCAGTGATATATTTCACATTTGTAATGCAACTGTTGGACTGGACGAAAACGTTGGGGTGATGATAGTAGGTAAGTTTGGAAGAAATTTGAAGTGGACGGGTCAAGCGGCAGCCGCCATGAGGGGAGACATGACCATCAGTGTTGCTTATAGTGAAGGACCCTCGAGGGCAGCTTGTGTGGGATGGAAAAACGAGGACTTTTGTGGACAGGAATCCCTGGTACATAACGTTGGGGGTTGAGTTAGAAAAAAAATGGCGGTGAAAAAAGTTCAGTCAACCATTTTTGGCGTAGCGATGGCCTCTGGCGTTGGCGACCTGTATGGTGCCAAAGTGGTAGGCGATGATATGCTGGAGGAAGGAGGTGGCATCTTTTGTGCCCCTCTCCCAAAATGGAGAGCGCCAAATCTTTGTGCATCATATCTTAGGGTAGTATCCAACTGGCAGTAAAGAATTGAATTGCCTTGCCACAGTTCAAATGATACCACCCCTAAATTGTAAAATTATGGGGTTTCTCCACTGATTCATATCTCAACTAACAATTGGCCGATATAATTCCTTCCATGTGCAATAGAAAACTTACCTAGCGCACTTCAATCTTATTACAAAAGGTTGATTTTCATTCCAAACTTCGCAGTAGCTTGCGAGTAATTCTAAATTTAGGCTGGAAATGCAAAGGTATCTTGTCTAATAATTTCTTTCCAGTAATAAATAAGAAACGAGGCTACCACCATTAGAAAGCTCATGGAAAAAGTAAGTAATTCCATATTTGATTCATATTACAACATCCGATATTGATGAAATGCGGCTGCTACAAACTTTGTGCCCTTACATTAAAATCCAGAATAGTATAACCTAGGTGGTAGTTGCTAAAGCTGAGTTGTTAGAATGCATGCATTTTACTCTAGCTATATCTGCACATCTCTCTCTCATTCTCTCCAGAGAGAGAAAGAGAAAAAATGTGATGAGTTGTTTCTATGTCTGCATCCACTCTGCACAGCCAGTCATTAGAGTGGGTCTACCTGGTATTTCTATACTGTGCCATGCACATTTTTCAGGTCGTCAATATTTTCTCCTAAACTTCATCGGCATTGGGACAAGCATGTGTCTTTCAGAAAATCTGACCTCAACATCGCATCTTTTTAATTGGGATCATTGTCATTGCATTAGGAATCGTTACAATGAAATACTGTAGAAAGGAGAGCGGGCCTCATCTGAGCCAATACACACAACAAGCAAAAAACAAAATCTCTGCCATGTCAAAACTCTTCCCAATGCTTGGCGCTGTCTAAAATCTTCCCTCGACCGTGGATTCATGACCCAAATAGTCAACAGCTATACTGACAATGGTGCACCTCCTCCATTCTCTATTTCGGAGACAGGCTGCACTCAAAAGCATGGAAATTTTTGAAGTCGTTTGTGTCAATCCCCATACAGCTTTCATTTCTGCATCAATTTTCACTTGACAGATAATTCATACTGCGGAAATAAATGAAAAAGATCTAAACGATGACTCATTAAAGATGAAAATGTGGGTTTTGAACTATTTGTTTTCGGCAAAAAGACCTTATACTGCATAAAGATTAAATTTCAAGGGTTTCTTTAGAGGTAGAGTAGTAATGTACTCCTTGATCTTTATCTTTGAATCATCAACAATACAGAGTTCTAAAAAGTCATTGTGAGTATTTTCTTCTCTTTTCAAAAATGTTACAATGCTGGTCTCATAGATGACTTGAGATCTTGGTGTTAATGTGTTAGCACGTAATAGATATACTTCTTCATCTTGATCTTCATCAAAATTCATTTAACTGAAATGTGCGCTATATTGAAGGGTATAATAAACTGGAAAATTGTTTAACATTTTCCTGATTATTTTAAATGTTTGTATCCATCCTATGAGATAAGTAAGAGCAATACTTGCATTAATATCAGAAAAAGTCGGACTTTCTGTCCTTCTTTACTGCTGATTACAGACGATCCATCCGACAAATCCCAGACATGTAATATTTATGGTCTGTATTATCCTGTGACCTACGTACTAATCTTAGTATAAGCAACGTTGAGGACTCGCTAGAGTACTATAATAGCACTTAGTTTTGACAGATGTGGGATCAATTCTCGTCTCTTCACAAATGTTCCCACTCATCAGCTCGGTTCCCTCAATGATTACATGGATTTAGATCCATTCATCATTGTTGGATGAGTATAGCAGATTATTGTTCCTAAAGATCATATAGCAAACGAGACAGTAGATTTTATCTCTTAGCACCAAGGTAACTTTGGTCATTACATCAGTCAGATTTTCAGAAGTTAGAACATTTGTAATTAAAGACTCACCCATAGCAACAGCATCTCGGACTGAGGTTATAGCAAACGGTGTTACACTCCTTCTTCAGTGTTCACTGTGGCTTCTGAGAAAAAGTGGCGATAGACATATTGTCACCATAGATATATGAAAATCCAACCAATGTAACTACCATCAATCATAGCTTAAACCTTAACCCTCTGAGTGTTTCAATTCCATGTTTCATAGTAGCAAACTCGGCATCAAAAACTGAGGTCTCAATTGTGGGCCGTTTCCTGGACATTCAATTCACAAGTGCCAGATTAAGCTAGATCAGGAAACCTGTTCTAGACCTTCTTGTCGTTTGTTCTCCAGCATGATCACTGTCAATATATATGCGTATGTCAACTTTATTCCCCAGAGGTTCAGATGCTTTTAGAGAGATGGCATCTATTGTATCAACGTAAAATTATTCCCATCCAAAGCTGGATAAGTGGGATCAAACACAAGGAGAGCATTGTGGTGGTAATTGTAAGCATAACATGTATAGCTGCTTCAAGATATCTCTTCCGGAGCATAGAAAGGTAAAATGATCGCATCGACCGTTCCATAGCAATAATAATTCTATTTCATTCAATGAACCATCAATGTGTAGGTCATACGAGGCTTCAGTAGGTTCATGCACCTGGTTAGCGTCAGCATCATCATTACACTTCATTGTACATGGAATTTAGCGCGTTTTGAGAAAACATATATTCCAAGCATCTTGTCCTTCAAGTGCAGCTCCCGATTCCTAACTGCCTCTTGGACATCGTTAGATGAACTGATAGACCATCCTTTATTTCCATTAGCAATTCCTCCTCTGGCAATTTGGCACCGAGATACATGTCAGCATCACCGACATGTCCTGGCTTCAATGTGACGTACTTGCCATTTTCACGAAGTATAGGCATAGCATCGTGGTGAATATATAGTATGTCATCCACATAAATTAGCACATAAATGTAGTAGCATCTTTTTGTATCAGGATTATATGACTTCTTGAGCCACATATCAGGATCAGCAAGGCATGGGTTGTAACCCATCTGTCTGATACTGTCAACAAGATGAGCTCTACACGAGGCTCCGGCACTTCGAAGTCCGTGGAGAGCGCGGTCAATGATTGCTTTCTTACCGCAACTATGACGGAATTTCGGGAAGCACACCACACCTTCTCCATGTTTTGAGCAGTGATGTAAGCATTTAGCACATAAGCAGTTTTGACTTCAAACCCACTTAGGGCGGCAAGTAGCAGAGCAACATGGATAGTCTCCTTGGTCACAACACTAGCATACGTGATGTTCTCAGGTACGTCTGTCACATGGCCACCAGCAACCATTCTGGCTTCACGTGTTAAGTCCATCTTGTTATCATGTATCATATGTTATCTAATATGTCCATATCCAATGGGTACGGTCTCGCCATTCTTAAGGATTCTGAAAGCAATGCGGACATTCTTCATCTCTTTAGTAATGGCATTGGCTCAGAATGTTGTCGTTCTCTTTATCGAGTAGCAAAGTATATCGAACTGACTTAGGTACCTCAATGCCAAATTCATGAGCCTTTTTGAGATACTTTGCCTGTTGACGTTTAACAGAGCAATGATTTTAGAACTTTTCTTCAAAGTGTGTGGTACCCACCGGTTGAAAGCGTGTTAATCAGCAATGCCCTGTGCAATTGCATATTCAGCAACTTGGATAGGGTAAGAATCTTCTGCCATGAGGTAGACCCATCTTTCTACTGACAACACAATTACCATCCAACGGATGACTTTCTTTTGCAACGAATACCGTTGATCACAGCAGCTTGATCTTCTTTAGCAAGAGTTTCGGTGATCTTCGAAAGAGTCATTATCACCAGAATCCCATTGAGCGTACATTAAATGAGCAATGATGTTGGCAGTAAGTTCAGCGATGATGAAAGTATCTAAGATTAGGTAGGAATAGCACGGCTAATAGGTTACCATGAGCATCGTGCTTTTGGTATTTTACCCATCCCCTTGCCAAAGTGTCACCGCGAAGTAACAAGACCTGTGCAGACACGAGATTGTCCTCTGTCTCTGGTGTTGGTTCTCCGTCATTACCGTTGGTGAATAGGGTAGCAGTAGCAAAAGCAGAAGCATTATTCGAGCAATCAGGTGCTTAGTCAGTAGCATCAACATCTGACTCTGAGCAAGCAGCACCAATGTTCAGCGCAAATTTCTTGGCAAAGTTGTCACAAAGAGCAAGTATTTCATCGCGTTCAAGCTCTTCAAGAATCAATGGACTCAAACTGGAGTGGATTAAACACTAGAAATAGATTTTAAGATTTAAGATCATAGAAGATAGAGCACGTCGACATCTACGGCAGGACTAAGGTAGCATCCAAGAGCAATTTTATCATCAGGGAAGATAGCATTTGGTTCATGGGACATACCCATTCATACTATCCGAACTCAAAGATCATGCTGATGTTGGAAGCAGTCCCCTTTAGCATAGTTATAGGGACTTTATCATTATTAGCAAAGATCCCATTAGCAGGAAGAGAGCTGACCATGGTCTCATAGTCTAAGCAGTGATCCCGCAATACCTTTGGGGTAGCAGTTTGCGGACGCATCCACGCTTAAGTTCATAGAAAGAGCCTTCAACGGGCTGCGACCATGGAGAGTAGGGCTCAGCATGTTTGACATGGCTATCAGCTTCACGCAGTTTCCTGAAGAAGTTCTCTTGAGCTTCTTTATAGCTGCCATCCAGAACCATCTCTAGAGGAACGTCATTGCATTAACAGAGCACACATAGGGCCTGATCTCATTGGAAATGCACAACACCATCCATACGATGGACAGAAAAGCTGAGCACACTTATTCTACCTTAAGTTAGAAGCAGTGGAAGCAAACATAACATCAGAAAATATGGTGTGAGGTAATCTCTTATACTTCAACATCCTCTCATTAGTAGGGACTTCACAAGAGAGGTGCAAGTAAGTACGGACTTAGGTTGAGTGATGTGCTCGACAGTGGATTTTGCAAGAGAAATTGGGATGTGCCCTCTTTTTGCAAGCATTTCTATAGCTATTGGCTCACTGTCTTTAGTTTTAGCCACAGTCTTCCGTCAATGGATACTAATAGCATCAAAATCAATGTCCTGAGCTACAGAGGAAGTAGTGGCCATGATGGAAGCAAAGTTCTCATCATGGATGGTCTGAAGACCACCAGTCTCAATTGACGAGGTAAGAGGTGAAGTAGAAGCAGGCTGAGCAAGTATAGTAGCAGGAGGACTAAAAATTATAGGCATCTGTGCAAGTCTATTGTTACCCCTCCCAGAAATTGACCTCGGTTTCTTAGGAAGATGTTTCAGTCCACGCAGTTTCCAGACATCTTCGAATTCGTTAGCAGTGAGTGAGCTCTATTGAGCAGAAGTGCAGCCATCCTTGGGGTCCTTAAACCGCCTCGTACGGAGGAGAGGGAGTCTCCCTGCAGACTCAGCACAAACAGTAGCTTTTTTGCACAGTTCCGATCAGGAATATGGGCTGAGCAGTTGGTGTGCGCACTTTTGTGGCAGTAGTAGGAGCAATACATTAGCAGCAGGACGCGACATGGCATCATATTCAGATTTGTGAAGCTGGTAGAATTTAGCAGGTAGTCCATAGTAGTAGCAAAGGTTGAACCAACTTCAGGAGTTGTTGTCACGTGAATGATTTCTTGGACCGATGCTATTGAAGTGATACTCTGCAGGAAGGAACAGACCTTTGTAGCCTCTACTATCTTTTACTGGCCGTAGGGAACGAACTCATGGTGGCAAGCGCACATTGGCGCACAAGCTAAGCAGCAAGCACAGAAATCGAACCTAGCATGACTGTTGTCTCCTGCGCAGACAAGATTATAAAGTCCCTTACTGATAGCAGCAATCAAAGGTTGAGGGCTGCTTCCACTAAGGTGGAACTCAGATATTCCCTTGTAAGCAGCAAGATTATTCTCAGTGGACGTGGTAATACAAGAAGCTAACCAGAATTGAGTATTCTCGAAGACCTGGTGAACAACATTCGAGACAGACTTCATGTCCTGATGAAAAGTGAGGTAAGCAAGGCTATTCTCATAGTCATGTCCCACTGGAAGACTTCGTGCGGTGCCTAGCAGTCTCCTCAGTATCCAATGTGAGGTAAAATTGGAACGAGGATCAAGGGCAGGAGAAGAAAGGTTGAGGTTTCTTTGAATAACATAAGCAAGAGGAATTCCAGTGATCTCGCTGAGGTAAGCAAGAGTAAGCTTGATATGGTCAAACTTCTGTGTCGATTTCTTGGGGATAAAATTGGGGAATGTGACTGCAAGATTCTTCAGAGTCAATCTTATAGTCATGTCCCTCTTCGTGTGATGTTTGGAGCCCGAGCAGTCAACTTAGTATCATATGTGAGATGATTGAATGAGGATAAAGGACAGGAGCAGAAAGTTCGAGGTTTCTTCAAATATTATGAGCAAGAGAATTTCAAGTGATCCCCTGAGGTAAGCAAGAACAAGTTTGATGCAGACAAATGTCCGTGCCAATTTTGCCATCATCATGCAGTGAGTCAGTACCAGGAACACGCTAGCCCTTGTAATAGCGTCCTATAATACTGGGCTTTGGACTCTCTTGAGCATAGAGCAGTAAGCAGATGTGTCATGAAAGAGAAAAGCTACGGGGATCGTGATCCCTCATGCTGAAAAAGTTTTCATACTGCGAGATACATCCAAGTCAGAGAGCAAACCAAAAGCTGGAGTATTTGTCATTTGTATGTCATTAACCTAGATATGAGCAGTAGAAAGAGGTGGGCGGACCACTGCTTGGAGGTATTAATGAAGCATAACAGATAATTGAAAGTCACCAGATACAGTGGGTAGCGTCTTGGCATATTGCCCTTGCGGAGAGCCAAGGAAGCATGAGCAGTAGCGACTTCTGCATCTAATGCAGGAGGAGCAGTAGAAGCAGGATCAATCTTAGCAGTGATGATCATAGCAAGGTAAGCATCATCATCATCCTGATTTAAAGCAGCAAGGCATACAATGTATGTGACCAGTTGATCCGTTTTCAGAGGGTACTTGGGCCAAACAATGGCAGCAGAAAACGCTGCAGAGTTTTCAATGCTAGCATTAGCAGGTAGAACAATCATTGGGTCAACTATGTAAGCAACAGCAGCGGCAGAAAGGGCTGCTATCAAATAAATGGAAGTGGCCACAAGAGCAACTACTGGAGTATCCGCAGGAGCAGCCATTGTAGTTACCAAATTAAACGCCTGGGCAGGTGCAGCATGTGTGAGTAAAGTAGGAGCAGTTGCCCATTTGTGACCTAGAGCAGGCTGAGTGTCTACTCTAGAAGAATCTTAGTAGTGAATACTTTAGCCTTCTTCCCCATTCAAGAGTTGAAGGAGCAGCATGCCTTTTACCATGAGCAGAAGTAGCAGTAACATTGGACGGAGAGTTTGATTGAGAGCATGCCACCATCCAGTCCTTTGATGTCAGCCAGTAGTACCATAGCTTCAAGTAAAAGGAGCAGGAGCAGAATCAACAGCAGTGGCAGCATGAGCAGCAGTAAAAGGAGCACATTCTCTCCCCCATCAATAATTTCCGCAATATTTCCGTTGCAAAAAGCAGTTAAGACAGGAGTAGCAGTGGCAGCGGCAGGAGTAGCAGTTGCTTTCATTTTTTCACCTAAGGTGGAATCAGCAGCAACAAGAAAATCACCAAATGTTCCTTCAGCAGGGGTGATGATGTTGCCTTGTGCATCATTGAGCACATCTCCCCTCTTCAGTGGTAGTAGTCTCATGATCATCACTGTCATTGCTCAAAAAGAGCACTGGACCTGATGCCAATGATGATGAGGATGAGCCACTTCTGTCAGAGCCTGAGTGGGCACAAGGTTTTCATGAAGCTAACAAACTCATTTTTACTGCTGTATTGATGAGATAGCAGGAACAAGAGGTCCCAATAAATAGTAAAAGTGCTGTGGCTATATGATTATGGTGTAGACGTAATTGCGGTGACAATTGTCTTGCATCATCCCTAGTACATGCCTGGTAAGTTGAACCTATTACTGCAGTTGCCCATATACTAATCTTAGTATAAATGTTAGTGACAGTATATATATATTGTGTCAGTATATATATTATCGACAACCATGTGCATAGAGCTGACAGTATTCATAGTGTTAGCTCACACTAATTATACTGGATATCAAGGTTATGAGCCCACTCATCTTAGACTCTGATCATGTAATAATTACCAAATTTTCTTGTGAGTCTTTCACAAAAAAGTAAGAGTAGTGAATGTGCATCTGTGATTGCCAAAGTGAGATCATTATGAATACTATCATTTTATCCATACAGGGATTTCGGAAAAATTGACAGTATAGGAAATCTCAAAAAATTAGTGGCTGCCACTAAATGGG
>JALLAW010000726.1:0-11559 GCA_036939535.1 Cyclotella kingstonii | reverse complement strand
ATTCACATCGCAATGTGTTGTGTCCAGCAGCTCAAATCTATCATTGGCTACTGAGGAGGGCAGTAGAGGTAAATTACGTGAAGAAGATGCTAATTAGTACCAGTTTGCCAGAACAGTTGTCTCTGACAGAACACACCTTCTTTGACTCGATGAAAAAAGCTGCACAAATAAAAACACGCCAGGTAAAAATCCTGATGATGCGATGAAAGGGATAGGAGAAGATACAATAGGTCTCACACAAACAGAATTTATGAAGCTCCAGAAGCTTATAGAATATGATGTCAATATGATATCCTATGGAGACACTAAATCAGGTGCTCTAGAAACCTTCAACATCAACTCAGGACTTTCAGAAACTCCAAAAGAATCAGGATTCTTTAAAAGCCACGTAACGCTAGGAAAATCTGGATAAGATGACAGGAATGTCTACGTGGGTAAAACTCTGCAGGAGATTGTTAAATTTAAATGATGTATGGCCAATAGGACCTTACAGAAATCAAAGATTTCTGAGGTGCAGTGAGTAATGAGTAAACTAGCAACATCAATTTTCTTTAAGCCTATTCTTGGTGAAGAGGAAAAAGGATACAATAGGACAGGGGGAAAACAAAGGTAAAAGAAACAATAGCAGTATAAACAAATATAAAAGATAGACAAGAAGAAGCATGATCTACAAAATCAACAATCAAATAATGCCAATAAAATAAGGAATATTAACTTGCTGTCTCGTGATCAGATTAAAAACTATATAGGACAAAAACAGGCATAAAAATGCAATTTAACCAGATCTGAACTAAAAATTCTGTGATAGACAATATCAATGAAATGTTGAACCATGTGGATGTATATGACAATAATCTCAGTATTAACACTGAGTGGAAAGAACTATCAATGAGAGAAAGAAAAAATGGAGAGTAGAAATACTCACAGTGATTCTAATAGGAGATATGGAGCTGAATAAGGACAGGTGATTTAGATTACTTATGTGCCAGCTAAGAGAATGTTCACAAAACATAATCAGATTACAGAAACTTTAAATGGAGAAACATGAAATTGAGATTGCGTGGGATTATTGGAAATCAACACCAACTGGAAATTTCTCAAGAAAAACGTGAATGACTACACAGCCTGAGGCAATGTTTTTATGGAGACAATATCAAGGTGACAAACGCAGACAACATGTGGGAAAGAATTAGAAAACACCAACTGGGAGGAGCAGGAATGATCTGCAGAGATAACCTAAGCAAAATCGCCAAAAATGTTGAACAAGACTTTAAAGAACTCTGAAGATGGGTCTCATCAAAGCTTTATTACAACATAGAAATAGTGACTAGGGTAGTCTTTTGTATAGGAATGGGAATACACAAGAACTATTTGACAATGATTCGATAGCACTAAGCAAGTAAAGGTTAGAAGTATGGGAAAACAAATAATTCTACTCTACTTAAATTATCATATGACTTTAATTTGTAGGTCAGATGCAGCTTGAAGGAATCCAGGGTCTGTCAATGCAATGTGGACTTGGCTTTTAGCCTGTTGAAGGATTAAAGCCTCAAGTCTCTAGTCGCAGCACCAGACATCGTGACATCCTCTGTGATGATATCTCCCCTATGATGCCCTGGCCCACCAGCCCTCTGTGCTACCCTCTTGTGCACAAAAGGTGAAATGCCAATTCTTCCACTGACTTGGCGTCCTGGTGAAAATCCCACTGTGGCTGGGTAACAGCAGCAAGAAACATGATAATCCCAATGTGAGGCTTATTCTTCACACTTATGTATGGATCAGTTTCTTCTCTCATGAGGTAATACTTGCCCTTGATCCTGCACATGTTATACATTTTTCATCCACATGGATGAGGTTTTTCATGTCCTGAAATCTTCAAATCTGCAGGTCAGGTTGCACATGGAAAAAACTATGGCCTCCTGCATCAGCGACCTGGGTGTACCAGAGTTGTTGTTGGAGATATTGTGTGAGGGAGGTGGCATGTGGTGCATCTCTCTCAGAAAAATGAGAGCAATTTTTTGAATTGTAATTAGGGTAGTATCTAATGGGTGGCCAGTGAACTTTTGACTGCCTTGCCAGAATCCACAGACTTCAAATGATACTGCCCAAACATCATGAAAAAGGAGGTTTCTCCCACAAAGCATATCTCAGCCAACATCTAAATGATTCAATTCCTTTTATGTGCATCAGAAAGCTTGTGTAACACACTTAATTGTACATTAAAATTTTGAATTCCTTACAAATTTAGCCATATCTTGTGGCTGGATTTAGAATTTAGGGTGAATAATGTATAGTTAACTTATCTAACAAATTTTTTATTGCTATGAATTAGGAAAAGGAAGTAAGCACCATCAATAGATAGCGCATAAAAATATAAGAACTTCCATATGTGGTTTGTTTTTAGATGTCTAATATTGAGGAAATGAGGTCATTTGTAAATTCATGGTCATCTAATAAATCCAAAGTAATATGTTTAGGATGGTAGGTTTTGTCCACCTTTTGAGAGATTGATGTGCTGGCAACCAAGTTGTAATGCCAACTATTATGCCATGGATATGATGAAAATATTTTAGTCTTCATTTTGGACTGTTTTGTCATCACTAAAAATACAACTAGTTAGTTGCAATTTTCTCCTTGAATAACTGACCAATTTGCTGCGCATTGATCTCCATGAGGAGATGGGGAGCGTCAAAGTAGAAATATGTGACAAGTTGGTTGCTTTCATATGAGACAAATACACAATGGTCAGTAATTTCCCAAAAAAATCGTGACTAACTAGTAGCAGTAGTATTTTTAGTCATGACAAAATGGTCCAAAATGGTCCAAAATGGAAACACAAAAACGTTTTCATCGCGACCATGGTGTAATGGTCAGAATTACAACTTGGTTGCCAACTGATACATTGTAGATTTTCTGGTTTATATTTTGAGTTATCTACTAGACCATACTAAAATCTTGTTTACTCATCATAAGCCATTAATCTTCAGATTGTCTTTACAGCTTACGTAGCCCTTTCCCATACTTTCTACTTGTATCCTTTAGGTTAACAATTAAATTTCTCGCAGAACATTCTCATTGAATTACTGTGATATTTAGAACTGACGTCATAGCCCACACTGAAAACTGATCTCTCTGCCAGACTGGCCATATTTAAATAGCTGGGTTAAAAACAAAAAATAACTCTCACGCTGGCCACTTAATTCAACCCAATATATTATTAAAAGCCGTACTGGCCCATCCTAACAGTCTTAATAATTAATCGAAACTACAGCCATCGTAAATTCATAATAATTGTCATTGAAAAACTACAGTGTTAAAATCAACAAATAAATCAAAATCAAAACTTAAGAATGTAGGGGTATAAAGAAGACAAATTATCAATACTAAGACATTATGGGAGGCAATTCAGACAAAAGATTTGAATTACAACAAACAAGATGAAAGTATAAGGATCCAATTGTCCTGCTCTAGAGAAAATTTTGACACAAAATAGGAATTATCTCCAGAGACAGACATTAGAGAAATTCTCCAAATAATCCCATCAAATTAATGGCACATGAATATGAGAAAATTTCCTTTACAACTTGCAATGTCATTTGATGAGTATTATTTGATCCTATCCATTTTGAAGTAATACTCTCATTTAAGCCTCGTTACACTTACACCAGAATGGTGCCTCTGAAGAAATAAATTTTCAATCAAATAAAGTTATAATTTGATCCAAACATTTCAGGAGGCATAGTGATACTGAAAGATAAACCAAATAAGGTTGAAAGTTAAAAAACACCATCCAGTGTAAGGAAAAAAGAAGTTATCATCTTGCATGCAGTAAACTTATCAAATTGTTGGGAATAATGGTATATTTGCCATGATTTGGTTATGCTATAGGTTGTTTTGGTATGTATGACAGCGTTAGAGGGAGAACTATAGAAATAATTCTAAATAGTCAGTTCACTTTAACAATCACATGAAGTGAAGGGCATAAGAGGTGAAAATTATGTTTCAAATACAATGAATGGTTCGCAATCTGCATGATTACTGTGAAAGTACTGGAGAACAGTAGTAAAGTTGATTTTTCGAATAAATGAAGCTTGAGTTTACAACTTCCCTTCATTCTCTCATTTAGATGGAAACTCTTCTGATAGAGGACCTGACTCATCATAATATTATTGAACTTGAGGACATGACAGCTTACACAGGTTTGACATCAGATTAATGTGAGCCACAACAATGGCACACAAAGATTCACTATGTTGTGAAGAAGATCATTCTAGCGTTAAACCTATCTTTGAAAGAAAGTACATAAAGACAAAATTTTCTATAATTATCTTAAGATTTACACAGATAATGATTCTAAGGTGTGTCTAAATATGACCACAGACGAGTTGGCAATTACTAAATTCACAAAAAGCACAATGAACACAGTATTGATACTGTCATAATGAGTAATGTAACCTGATCCTATTGGAAAGAGAACTCTAGCCAAAGATCCAGCTGAGGCAAAATAGCCTTGTAATGTTCCCTGTGGCTGTCTTCCGACAACTGATGACACAAAAATAATCAATAACTGATGCTCAATAAATTGCATTTAACACGAGTTCACTTAGACTAACCTTTGGAGAACAATCCAATCAGAGCTGTATGTCCGATGGGGTACCCAATACCATATATCATTAAGATACCCAAGACATAATGAACCCATGAGTTATTCCCACCTTCTTCGACACTTACTAAAGGAGCAAAACTGATGATACCTAAGGCACAAGTAATGATACCTCCCATAATCATTTGAATATCTGTGAGAACTCTTCCCAACCATCCCATGGCAAGAAGTGCACAAGAGCCTATCATACCATTGAGTGAAACGATTAATCCTGCAACTGCTGGTGTGAGTCCGAAGTGAGACTGAGCAAATCTTATACCCATTGTTTCAAATGCACCCATAGTTCCTTTTGTCATCACATTCAAAATCATGCATCCGAGAAGAGCAGCAGCATGAACTGTGATTCCAAGAACTGTCATCCTATCAGCTAGCTCATCACGTTCAGAAGTTCGTGCAGACTTCTTGTTTGACCCTTCAGGTTTTGTACGGTATCTTGCTTCGAAGTATGTTAACAAGAGAAATAAAGTGATAATGCACAATAATACCATGAAATAAGATGCTGCAGAATACTTGTTAAATACGAAAAAGCTGTGGAAGTGAAACGTAAGAATATTTCGGAAGTCAGTCCATATAGTTGATGATAGATTCAAAAATTAAAGTGAAGAATCGTCACTTACCCCACTTCGTATCTCTTGTCCTGAAGCAGCCACATGAAAAACGATCCAAATATTGGTGTAACAGTGAATCCCGCATACTGCACGGCAGAAACGAAGGCAATATATTTCGTGCGTTCTTTCGTAGCAGTAATCTCCGCAACATAAGAGCGCGTTACACCCAATGTTCCACTTCCAATCCCAATTATAATCTGCGAAAATACCAAAAAGTAGAGGCTCCCTATACGATAAACGCCAGCGAATAGAAGGCAGCCTAGGAGCGAAATTGAAGTGCTCGTCACAAGTGTTTTCGTAAATCCGTAGTCGATAGACCACCGTCCTAGTATGGGTGATATAATAATTCGGCCGAAGGAGAATGAACCAACAGCATATCCCAGCCAGACCTCATTTCCACCGAGCTCTTGAACAAGTGGCCACATGAGAGGGAATAGGATGCCTCTATTCATATCACCGATTAAAGTGACGCAACAAATTATAAAAAATCCAGTCTGATCTGCCAAACCTTCCGCTGTGATGACAGATGATGCTACAGAGGGAGGATCAGCGTCCTCGCTTGAAAATGGGGCAACACCATCATACTCCATAGCGTAGTATTTTCGTTCAATCCATTCTTCTTTCATGGCGTTCTCGGGTAAAAAGGACGGCGTTTTGTCAACTATGGATACATTAGTGGTGTGCGTAGAATCACCAGTTCTATTGTTGATGTCGTTTTTTGTTTGTTCGTCGAAGAACATGGTTAATCTTTCTCACAGTATAGGTCTTGAGGTTAACCTACCTCACAACACTGGATTACGTTGATTCATTGGAGCAAGATTGATAATAATACTAATAAAAAGGTGAGACAATTATGTTAGGCAAGAGGAGTTAGTGTTTACAACCGGCATTTCAGGGTAGTACGTAGGTACAATGCTACCATACCATACTATACATTACCATACTATCATACGGCATATATAGGATAAAATTAAAAGAAAGGATTATTTATTAAATGATTGAAATCTACGAGCGATATAACGGTACATAATTCAAAAAAATCTATCTCCTACTGAGATACTTCAAAAAAAAGAAATAGGATGCGATGTATCCGAAAAATTAGAAGATATATAACTTCATGAATATTTCAAAAGCCTCTGTTTTTTATTGCAAGAGTGATTTTTTATAGAGGCAAAATCAAACAAAACTAGCCTGTCCAAAAATAATATTAACATTCATTGGCAGTAGCAGAGTTTATCTTTAGTCCCTTAAACATATCACATATGTTTATGTTAGTACAAGTATATATATTGTGTCAGTATAATTATTGTCAAAAACCTAACAGGCAGAGATGACAGTATGCATAGTGTTAGCTGGCAGTATGTAAAATGTTAGTTAAGATAATGAGCCTACTCATCTTAGACTCAAATCATGTAATATTTCCCAAAAATTCTTGTGAGCCTTTCATGAAAAAGTAAAGATTAGCAAATATCAGACTGTGATCACCAAAATTAGAACAATATGAATGTTAGTAACCATATACATATTGCTCCCATATGCATATGGTTAGAAACCATATGCACAAATTAACCATATGTACATGGTTAATCAACCATATACATATGGGTGACATAGGTTATGAACCCACTCATCTTAGACTCTGATCATGTAATATTTGCCAAATATTTTGAACAACTGTCCATCACCACCTAGAAGAATCTACATGTCTCACATCACATACTTTGCTGAAGCATTCCAAACATACAATGCTTGACACCAATTGATGATTGTACTCATGATAAGGATTCTGCCGCCCATAAAGCGGCTTTTTATGATGCCATCAAAGTTCTTGATGCCTTGAAGACTTGCAACAAGCAGCTAATGGATTGTTCAAAATAATACTTGATTAGTAGCTTGCTAAAACGCCAACATCATGGTGTATTCATCTGTCAACTTCGAAAGGAGGTCAACAACAAGTTGAAAAATACATTCAAAGGTTTGTTGTCCACACCTACAATGACGAGGACGTAGTCCTTGAGCAGCCGCTGAAGAATCCAGATGGCACTAAGTAAATGTATATGGTTAATGCTTAAAGTAACAATGTGCATATGGTCAATTTTGCGATCCCCATATGTATATTGAGATTGCTACACATACAGTTACTGTGGTGCTACTTACCATATACGCAATGACCAAATAATATGTGGCTCTATGCAAATGGTTTATTGTAATTAACCGTATGTATATACTATAGTCAGTAACCATATGTATATATCTTCATTGCACAAATGGTTGCTAACATGAATACTATCACCCAAATTGTAAATAATGTATAATAATAGTAACAGTATACATCTGGGGCCAGATGCATCTGATAAAGCTCCATTTGTATCTGACTGACCATGGTCGATTGATCAAATGTATTTGGTTAACCTAGGTTATGAGCCCAAAAATTAAAATATAATGATTTAATAATAATCGCCATTATTGGGTGTCCTCTGATGTCACACATGCATTTCTCATGTATTTACGATTTTACCCGTTTGTAGATGGGCAGCCAATGATGCCCATATACATTTAGCTAGTGACTTACAAATGGTTTTTTTCCTGTGCATTAACCAAATGCACGGTCATGTTTGTCTAGCCAGTTCTATCCAGTGACTACCTCGTTGCATCTAGATTTCTGAAGCATATGATTACCAGTATATATGATAGTACCAGTATATATATTTGGTGGAAATACATACTGGTAGGATTTATCTGCATTGAACGCCTGTATTCATCCTGTTAGTCAACACCATGAATACTGGCAGCTTAGGTTAAGAGCCCAATGAAATAAGACTTTGTTGCTGATGCTTTATGTGAGTGTCTCACAGAATTAAGAACACTCCTGCAAGTTCAAACTATGATCATTAAAGTGGAAACAAATGAATACTGTAATTGCAACGCATTTGGGAATTCAGGAAAAAGGACAATGTGGAAAATCACAAAAATATTGTGGCTTGGAACAAAATGTCATTTTCCAATGGTAATATGAATACTAGAAGTGCCACTTCGTTGTATACAGGATCGTTTCCCATATGAGTACGAACATATATCCTCAGTAAGATTCAATTCAAGCTATTATTGGTGGAGAAAGTCAGTTCCTATGAAATAGAAAATTATGCTTATCAAATATGAATGCAAAAATATGACTTCCAGATCTATGAAGTTCAAATTAAATAACTCAGTTAAAAGCTAAGAAACTAAGCTTTATAATGTGTCATCTTACTTGAAATCTGAATAAGACTGCGTTCTCAGTATGCATGCAAAGTTGAGGGTAGGATTTCAAACAGTGAAGAGGTATGACATTTTACCCACTGTTATGCCGGAATTCAGATACATTGAAGAAAAGCCTGATAATTGGTGGCATATTGCAATGGTTCACCTGATGGAACTGCCACAACCTCCTGTTGAACTGCCTTTAGTGTTGTATGGGAAGGCTGTTCAAACATTTATTTTGTGTTACTTGACGAGTGGTCTGCCATGTTTGTCTGTCAATAGTCCACATCTAGTCCCCACTTTAGCGATTAGCAAGCTTATTCCCCCATTTCTACAAATCTAGATAATAGTATATACATGAATGGATTCTAGATTAAAGCAGATTTTTGCACACGTATAATTTGTCTATGTATTCTCCAGTGCCCTTGTAGCGCAAACCGATTCCACTGAGCACATAAAAAGAAGATTGTTTCAGCCCACAAGAACTTAGTGTTCGTTTTGTCCCTAGAAGTGTATGTTCTGAGCAGAAAATTATGTTCTCTTGAAAGTCATTTTATCACTCGCCATGTAAGCAAACAATCTGTAGATAGTCTTTTCGGATGTTTTCCCTCCTCCTGCATGTAAACAGTGATTTGTTGTGACTGCCACTGAGTTTTTGGGTATCCATGTAGTTGTAATCTCATCATCACTGTCTTCAAGCTAGGGAAAATAAATCAATTGACAGAGGTCCAGAGCAAGGATAAGTCAAATGGGGCGGTCCATGACTGTTTTACTATATAATCTTTTACCGTAATCTGAGTGCAATCTTTGATGACAGAACAATTATTGATAGCCGCATTTAGTTCTGATTTTACCGCTCTGCAAGCCTCTTCACATGCCAGGAAAAGCGATCTAGATAAGGATGGTAGATGACGGAACACAATTCTCCACGTGGGAACCATTAGTGCCGGTCCAGTAGAAATAACGGCTCGCATGTTAGCTAAATTTTCAAGACACTGCTCAATCACTAGATTTTTTGAATTACATTCCACTCACAAACACGCCTGTTTAAAACACTACCACCAAAATTTACACCGCCATGACGTTAACGCAACCCTTCCCCGCGACCACTGTCTCGGTCCCCGACGACCCTTTCCACAACCCCGGCCGCTCCGTTCACCCTATTGTCAAACTACTCATATGCACGAAACTGTAAAGAATAATTCAAGAACCCACCTTCATCACACATGCAAGCCCCTGTTCTGTTTCGAATGCTCCAAAAATTACTACGAACATGTCAAAATATCCAAAAATTACGGATCTGTAGAGTGGTCAAAGCCAACTGCACTAGAAGAATGATGAGCGAGGTTTTCATCGAACCGGCCCTGGTATCGTTCAGTTATATCTAGCGACTCATCCAGGAAGAACCGTGGGACACGATGCTACTAGTGTTTGGGAACGATTGGAAGGAAATATCATCTCTTCTCGGACGTTAACCTCCGTTTTAGGATCTTCTCCCTCACCCGGGAACAAATGATCTCTACTGAAGAGGAAAAATTCATTCTTAACATTGAAGGTGATTTCGGGCCATGCTGGAGCATCCTGTAGGAGCTTCAAGTCGCTCCAAAATCTCCATCGGATCCCCTGGATACCCCTTCTCCTATCCGCCCTTCCAATAGACCGCCCGCTCCCACCAATCGATATTATCCGCCAGAACAATCTAAGATGACTGCCGCCAAGTACTCCGGAGAATCCTTCACAAACACTAGAGACTCTCTCACTCACTACACTAACCGCTCTAAAAATACCAACAACAAGTCCCGAACCACTCGGAACATGGTTTCGATTTCCAAGTTTCCTGCAGTTGCTTGCTGCTTCTGCTCTAACTGCTCCTTTTCTTGCTCAACCTGCGACTGGTGGTCATCAGGCTGCCCCCCCCCCTCCCCTCGAGCTCCAGGTAATGATAAATGGACTCCTGTGTTTCGCAAAACTTGACTCCAGACTGACTGTGCTGGCAGATGACCTCACAGTGCGAACGTAGTCACTCACAATCTTGCTATCCCTTCAGGGGGCATCTGCTTTGCTTTTGCTCTCCCTCTGCGGGAACCTTGGTTTGCTCTAGCTCAACCTATAGGAGTGCCTTTCCTGATAAGACCAGTGTCATTGCTACTCTGACATAAACTGCTTCTGCTCTAGCATGTCATGCTGCTCAAATAAGGAACAATGCTTTTAGCACCGTGCGAATGGCCTACTCCATTGCTCTATGTCGCGTGTACACATTGATCACAAGTAAAATAGATAAGTTTTTAGAAGTGGACTCTCATCCTGATACATGTGTGCTGGATCGTAATCCCCTTGTAGTTCTTGATATTAGAAAATAGTCCATGTTACTGAGTTCAACCTATCACTGCTTAGAATATGAAGTTTTTGTTCGCTCTCATACTGCTCGAGGGGTTTTCGCTTACATCAGCATGATTTCGGAGATTGGTGGCTATGATTGGGTCATGTATCAAGAACCAAATGCTTGCTTCCCTGATGATAATTTGATCTTGGTCCAGCCATTGATGTTGCTCTGCTTTAACTGCTAAGATTCTAAATGCTAATGCAATATACGTTTTCCATTCTACTCTCCCTCCTTTGATCCTTAAAAATTGAAAGCGATGAAATACTTGCCACTCGTGAAAAGTTCAAGAAGGTAATTGGATTGAAAAGTGGTGCTGCTTACTCAGAGTCAGATTTTGATGCTACTGACGTAATACCTAAATTTTCAAGTTATGCTTTTGATTTTGCTATTGCTATCCCAACTACCGACGGTGATGATGAAGAGCCAACACCGGAGTCAGGGTACAATCTCGTGTCTGCTTAGGTCTTGTTACCTCCCGGCGACACTTTTCCAAGATGACGGGTGTGGTGTCGAAAGTGCGACGCTCACGGTATCCCTACTGGCCGTGCTAATGCTAATTCTATCTTGGAAACAAGGTCATACCTTGCTGAATTTGATGATTGGGAAATCACTGAATTCGCTGCTACTGTCATTGCTGAGTCATTGTACGCTCAGTAGATCGGAAG
>JALLAW010000725.1:0-11561 GCA_036939535.1 Cyclotella kingstonii | reverse complement strand
CAGAATCTCCTGAAAATCATAGGGTATTCATTTTCAATAAATCTTCTTCCTCACTGCTTCGTCAGGTGACACATAAAATCATGAAAGTCTCAACTTTATGACCCAACTATTTTTTGAGAAGCCTATTTTAGGCTAGTACCCAATGGGCATCCAGTGAATTTTGGACTGTCTTTCCTGCATTCTCCAAAATCTAAATGATTCAGCCACAAAATTGCAAAAATGAGGTTTCTCTATTTAATTGCATCTCAGCCAATACTTGCCCGATTCAATTAATCTCTTTTGCCTTGAATAGTTGACGTTTTGCAAAACAATACTGCTTTCAAATTTTTAATTCCTTCAAAACTTTGCTGCAGTGTGCAGGTAAGAATTTAGGATGAAAAATGCAAAGATATTTTCTTTAAAAACTTTTTTCTAGAAAGAATGAAGAAACCAGACTGTTTTCATTGGAAAGCTGGTGAAAAAGTCAGAACAATAAGGATCATTTTTATCTGGTCAATTTTGACTGAATTATGGCCAGTCAAAAAATTCGTCACTACAAAAAAAATCGGAGTAGTATTTTACCCTATTCTACCACTACTTTTTTGGTGCATGTTTAGAATGAGATCGATCCTACTTTTTCTTCTTGTCGGACGTATAGTAGGATCCAATCTCTGTCTACAAGGACTCTTAACTTTTAATACATTTGATTCCTACAGCCGAAACGGAAAACAGAATACCCTTGAAACGCAAGCCCGAATCGGCAGGTACAATTTTTTTTGATCTTTCAGCGATCCCATTACATCCAATGCCTAGAAACTATCCTCTGTCTCTGCAGTGTTTATCTTAGATACTGCGATCGGCACGCCGTTCGTTGCTCCCTGAGACCTCTTATAGATAGTTATCACTGATTTAGTCCCCTTTTAGTCAGATGAGGTTCTTTGGCTGACTTTCCTCTTTGCTATCTTCAGAAACCTGTAAACTCAGAGCATAATGCCCACATGGGAAGGTATTGAAGATGCATCGACCATCCTTCCAAGAATATGGCTGACTAGAGGTAAAGATGGTACGAATTCAGTTTCTGATACTTCAGTTTTAAAATTACATGTGCTTCAGCAACAATGGTTATCATCTATGCAATTTATGCTTCACCTGAGATTTTTATATATATTTCTTCAATCAGGTGATGTTTGGAAGCCATTGAGAAAAATAGACTGTAAGGCTCTGAATGAAAGTCGAGGTGAGAACGTCGCGAAAATATAAAACAGTGGAGTGGAATACGTCGCTCACGAAAAACGCCTCAAACCTTACCTACAGGAGAGGAGGTGTTAATAGAAGGAGGACGTGCGACAGCTGATCCGAAAAATGGGACAATTCGCTTCAACTTCATCAGTCGACCTTCGACAAAACTTATGCCTGCAACCTGGTTTACAAAAGAAGAAAAGAGTTCGAAAGAATTCATACTGCAGCCTCTTACTGAAATTGATAGTTGGCAAGTAGAGCTTCTTTATCAAAAGGCAGTGAGGGCGTCATCATCTTTGGGGGAAGGGATAGATACTATTTTGAAAGAGGAAGTCATTTTAGAAAGTGATCCTCAATTTAAAGTCATTGTTTCGAGAAACGGATCCATGCTTTCTATGAAGAAGAGACCAAAAACTTCAAGAATGTTTTCTTTTGGTGAGGTACAATATACATTGCAGCGTGGATATGGGCAGTATACTATTGAGGGGGAAGATGATGAGAATTCCTTGGGCCCATTGACTCATGTTATTTTTGTTATCCATGGCATTGGTGAATCCATGTGGAGTAGAGAAGATGTCAGCATGCTTACAACATATGATGAGTTGAATTTTTTAAGGTCAACAGTAAACAAAAGGAAAATTTTGGTATGGAGGGATGAATGTAAGAAGTGTGAAAAGCAAAAGTTAGCGCTACCAGCACCACCAAACCGAGTGGAGTTCATTGCAATAGAGTGGTATGACAAAGTCCGTTCGCCTAGTCATGCAATCATGGCATCATTGAACTCCGTCACTTTAAGGAGCATTCCAGCCCTGAGATCAATTGCAAATGATGTAATTTTTGATGTATTGATGTACCTTACACCTGAATTTTGTGGTGCAATTCTTGAATGTGTGACTACACAAATCATTGAATTGTACAGCACTTTTCAAAGGGTACATCCAAGATTTATATCAAGAGGAGGGAAATTCTCTTTGATTGGTCATTCATTGGGTTCGGTGATTGCATGGGATATCCTATCAATTTTAAAAGACACTATGGATAAAAATGTACCAAAAGGTAATAAAACGGATCCTATTTATATTGATGGGCAAAAACCTCTTTACCCCATACATTCAGTGAGAAATCTTGTCAGAGGCACTGCCACTGACTCCGTTGGATATCAAACTCAACTAAAGAATAGAATTAGAGATGGCAAACATGGCACATGGGGCCCAAGTCTTCCAAAGGATATTCGTCAGACAATCCCATTTATACCTGAAATGACAGTATTCTTTGGATCGCCGGTCGGATTATTTTTAACCTTACGAGGTGCACATGCAGTTTTCGATGAGATGAGAGCCATTGCCGAAGCAGAAAGAGCTAGTCTCATTCCTTGTGACAATGATGAAGCTGAAGCACCTCCTGTTTTCAATGTCACACCTATCATATGTTCCCCATTCTCGCTTCCAACAAAATCTCTTTACAACATCTTTCATCCAAGGTGAGAGAACACTCCTCATACCATACTGCATTATTTTTTTGGAATAATTGTTTCATCATCTCCTTCATAATTACTAAACAGTGATCCTGTCGCTTATAGAATTGAACCACTTTTATTGCCTGAGGGTGTCAGTAACAACGAAATACCCCCACCAGTATTCTTGACTCCTGATGGGAAAAGTGTTCGTTTGCATGTTAAGGCTAGGCAAGTTGGAGATCAACTCTTCAAAGGACTAGGTTCACTGTCTAACATATTTGATAAGTCGATTGAAAATGCAGCTGCTGCTGCAGCAGCAGCAGATGCAGTAGCATCTAGAAAAATGGGTAGTCTTGAGACAAGTAAAGCTGAAACTGAGATACAACGACCTACATTCGAGGGATGCATCAAAGATAGGGACATGACGTTTAAGCTAGGAGGAACAACAGCACGTGTTGACTTTCAGATACAGCCTGGAGTAATTGACAATGAATATCTCTCAGCTGTGACGGCGCATTCATCATACTTCTCAAATGACGACGTGATAGATTTCATCATAGTGAACACACGTACAATTGATGATGACTGGTATTAGTAAATTGAATGAAATACTATAAATAATAGAATTACCATTAGAGGAATATGCAGTTTATCTATTTATTTCACTGCTTGGTCTGATTTCAGTTGTTATGAGAGACCTCTGTCTTGACAAAACGTGAGGGAATCTATGAGCAACAGTGAATTCTGTGATGCAAGTTTTTGGACTCAGTGATTGGTCAAATGAATCTTTACAAAAATTATCATGTCGAACAAAAAACCTTCTTGATTTAGGTATTGATCGAGATCGTCGCTTTATTTGAACTAGAACAACATTGAAGTAGGTTTTTGTGTTATCTTTTGGGCCAGTTGAAGTACTGCCAATCACAAATTTCACTACATCTTGCGAATTATCAGCTCTAAGCGCTTGTAAGTAGATATCTGAAAATGCTAAGCAAATGCATTCTTCCTCAGTCTTCATGGGGTTACTTTTCATGATGAGCCTTGCCTTCGTAAGAGTGGACTGTGAAACTCGACAGACTGATGGCACATCCCACTCAAAAAAAGTTGGGATTGTTGTGCTCTCTTTGAACCTAGCCGGTCTATTGCCATTAAGTAATACCTGAACGTAACATGGGGTTTCACTTAGTAAAATGCTCTCGGACATGTTATCTAATCCTCTACCCAGATGCTGAGTCAATGGACAAAATTGAGACAATTTTGTACAAATGATTGTTCGGACCCCTCGAAGTAAGGAGATTTCTTGAGAGCGAAATGTTTGCTTTTGAATGTCAATAGCAGATGCGAGCTTATTCAGTAAACATTCAAAATGATCATAAGCAACATCTTCTAATCCAGCCTCTTTGGTGTAGACAAAGCTAGTTTGCTCTAAGACATTACTCAAAGTTTTACAAACTCCTTCAACTGACAGATAACTGAGTGAATCATGGAACAAACCACTGGGCTCTAAGAATGAATTAGCATACTCCATGACCACCGCATTACCTTGCGACACATCACTCAATGATAGCCATGGAGAAAACTGATGATCATTCCAAAGAATAAACCGTGATGGCCTCCAAATTTGATGCAAGTGTACCAATGAGTCAATCACGGAGTGTGCGCAAAGTATAAGAGTTTCAGCGGCCTCAGCCCATTGTCCTTTACAAAAGTGTAAATCTCTAAGTGTAAACAGCCATCGCATTCTTTGAGGCAAGCTTAATTCTGGAGTAAAGAAGGAGGCTGCTTCAAATATTGACTCTTCATCAGCATCAAAGACAGCTTCTCCTAATGGTGGAGGTATATTTTCTAACTCAGTTATGGATGGAGTCGAATGCTGTGCCTTTGCAATTTTGATGAGATCGATTGGATTGAACCCTTTTAATCTCATTTCTACCATTACACTATCAATGATGGCTTGTCCGGTACGACATAAGGTTAAAACATGAGGAACTAACTGTGGGTCTACTCTATCATCATCAAATGGATTAGTTTCCTCTACATCAGCAAAAGAACGGCGCAATGGCCAGAGTGTAACCTCTGCAGCTTTCATACTCTTGATCAATCCACTAATACTATACAGTGCGACTTCTCGGGCAACAACCTCAGGTAGTACCGTGAGAATAGAGAGACAGATATCATCAACACTTCCAAACTCATTATAAGCATTTCCCAATAACGACAATATAAAATCTACTGACATTGATCGCACGGATAATTCTAAACTGTTCATCAAAGTAAGAATAATTCTTCCCCAGTGTTGAAGATTATTTCCAAGTGCACGTATGAAAACAGAAGCTCCAAACTTATCAAGAACATGCACAGTACCTACATCAAATGAAGAAATGAGTTGTATAAGTTTGGGCATTCCATCATTAAATGTGCAGGAGAAACTGGTAACATACCACCCAATGTTCTAAGTAAAGTAACTGATGATTGAGGAGTGCTCAGTAAATGAAGCAATAAATCTAGTACAGCGCTAACCACCTTCTCGAGGTTATTCGAATCTGATGAAACAACGTCAACACACTCATCAATCAATAAGATAACAGATGCAGATAAACAATTAAAACATTCTTGAATGAATTCCTTTGTCATTCCATCGAGGACCCGTGGATAGTCATCAGACGGAATCATGAAGTGTTGCAGAGTTGTGCTTGCTAAGCTAAGAAGAGTAATGAAATGATGCATATGATTCCCCTACATTCATCCACATAAGAAAAAAGATGTATAAAAAAATGGAATAGATGCCCATGAAGCGCAGCTTGGAATCGGACGTACCTGCCCGCTGCAAAACGCTCTAAGCTTCCCACAGACTAACACACCTGGTCCCTCCTGGAGAACATAAAGCAAACACAAAATCCACAGACACCTCACTTTATGGTTCGATTCCATCTTTGCAAGTAATGGAACAGCTTGCACTGATTTTTCCAAAATTGGGTTTAAGAACATTGCCGCTACTCGAGTATTAACAGAAATTGTCTGAAAGCGAGAATCCATCGCATGTCTTTTTATCAAAAGTTCGTGTGCACATAAAATCGCCTCGAATGCGATAGCCTCCACTCGGAGAAGGTCCCCTGAAGATAAAAAATTTTTTGATATTGTCTTCCCCTTTTTTACAGCTTTCATTTGTGCTTTCTTTGCTTCAAGAATAAGTGTTTCACATGATTTGTGGCATATGAATAAGCATTTATTCATGAGGAGCTCAGCCAACCAAAATGATTGAGGCAATCGATCTAGATTTTCAGAAAGAACATGATTCTTGTTATCATTAGGGCCATCGTTGCGCCTCTGACTTTTCCATGTAGAAAATGTGAGGTCATTCTTTGGTATATACTCAGCATATTTTTGAGGGTAGTTGAGTGCTATGAATCTAGGCATCACAGCTAATTTCTTCACTGCGTGAAGAAGAATTTGTCTTGCACACTTTAAACGGCGAAGATCAGTTTTGCTACCTGTCTCTTTCAATCGACGACTAAGATCCACAGGATGTTCAGAGTGCTCTAAAATATTGAAATAAACTTCTAATAGTGAAGCAACTTGTGAAGGATGAATCAAAGTGAAGAGGCCGATAAGAAAATCTATTGCATCATCAGTAATGAAAAGAGAACTCATGAGTGTTTGATCTGAATTTGAAACCCCACTGCTGCCGCTCATAGCAATTCTCATCGTTCCAAGTGCGATAGTTTCAACAAGCAGAGACAGGATTTGAACGTGGGACTCATCTAAGAATGTCATCGGGAAAATTTGTTCCGATGTTTGAAGGTGAGCACATCTTAATACAAGCGATTTCAAGCACAGTGGTAGAAAGAAAGAAGCGTGATTTACAAATGAAAAGGCAACAATCTGATCAACTGATGGATTGTTAGTTCCTTGGACCACTTCGTAAGGCCATGCGGGAACAGTAGAGGTGCTCGCAGAAATGATACACTCAGTCTTGACTGAAGCAGCGAAGGACGTCCAGGACTGTACCCACAGTGCAAATATTCGCTCGTACAAGTAAGGTGATGTGTTTGGTAGGCCATCTTCATGTGTCACATGATTACTTCTCATTGGTCGAAACTCTACAGCTAACTTGCTCGAGAATGCCTGGTTTCCTCGAAAGATGATGAAGTTTTTTGCTTTGCCATCGTCTTCAATGTCAGAGCTGGCCTCAACAGGGCTTCTCTTAGCTGCCAATCGCTAAAGGAGATAATGTAGATGAGATGAAATGAAAAAATCAGATAAATTGATTCCAACGAGCAGCGTCGTTCAGTAACTTACACAGGAAGAATCGGTTGAATCAGAAGAACGCCACGTGGAATGATTGCGAGTCATACTTCCCGCGCTAACCACAACCTCAGAAAGAGAGGGTGCCATACAAGGTGCCATTACAAGTTGAGCCATCGTATTCACTCGGTTCGCCATGTACTCAGCCCGCTTACTTGCAAACGAAAAAGGCTTTGATGAGAATGAATTGGAGCTACCTTTTGGAGTGCTTACACGAGGTGAGGTAGGATTAAACTTAGATTGAAAAGCTTTTCCTTCCGCTACTTTGACCTGACTTTCACCATGAGACCTTTTCATTTCGATGAATACGGGAGAGTCTAACTGATGATCTACCCGTGAATTCGTTGTGCAGAATGTCATCACAGTTTCGTCATCTTCGAAATAATCATTTCTATAGGAGTCCCTTTCATTGAGTTCAGCCTCCGCCTTTAGTTGATCTGTTCTTGTTGCAACAAAGGCCTTTCTTGAAAATGGCGCCACACCGATTTCTTTTATGGGGGATATATACTTAGACACATAAGGTCTTTTAGTATAAACCAATGATCCAGCTCCCATTGAGGAATGAGTGTTTTCGAACTGATCTTTTTCGTTTAACGAAGAACTTGAATCTATAGAGTCGTCAATCTTTCCGTCAACGAGTAAACTATTATGATCAATATCATGTCTCTCTAAAATATCATCGTTGAGGAAATAGAGAGTCTCATCAAACGAGTCAATAAACGATTTAAGTAATTGCTTATACTTGATAGAAGTAACCGAGAAGTCTTTCTCTTTATAGGAAGTTCTCGTCTTGTCCAGGATCTCAAATAAACATCTAATTATTGCAAACAAAGAGTCTGTTTTCTCCCATGCGACTAGACGATGCCATACAGTGTCATCACTGCCGAACATTTCAAAAAGAGACTCGAAGTAATATGACGGACTATTTTGATTGACAAAGCTCAACAGATAAATAGTCATAAGAGATACAAAATGACGTTTTATGGCTTGTCCTGAAGCCATGCTGAGAATATCGACATATGGAATTCCAGAGGATTTATGAACCATGAAATCACTTGTAGAATAGCTTTCAGAAAATGACGCTAATGGATGATCACGGAGAATGGTTGCAATGGAAGAATCGCTAATGTGAGATGAACTAGCAAGCCTCGTTTCTATATGTATCTGGAATGCTTCTCCCAATTGAATTCGATGCAGTCCGTTTGGAATGATAGTGGTAACTCTTCCGCCAGTAGTTGATTCCTTTGATGAGATGATGAATGGGACCGTAGTAACTGCAATCATGTCTTTTCTAGCTTCGCAGTTTTCTATGTCTTCAAAGATTATGAAAAATAACGAAAACTCCAAAAAGTGTCGGCGATCGAGGACATCTGGGAGGCGAACTTTCACTTCATCTTTCAACTGAATATCTTTCCGATAAGTCTTCGAGTTATTCTCACTAAGAATCTTTTCGTCGTCACCAATTCGTGCTGAAGTACTATGAACCAACTTTGTGAAGAATGACTCTATCAGCGGAGGTCCTGCAGGTGACGATTGATTGTATACTGAATGAAGGGGTTTGTATACGGCCTCTGAACTATTTAATGATTGATCATGAAGTAATTCCTGCTCAACTACCCGAATCCGAAGAGAAACATACTGATTTCTTTGAGTTTCATATTTTGTTCCACCTGATATTCGAATCAATCGTGGATAAATATAGAGAAGATTAATAAAGCTGCAGCAGCATAGACTGATGTCTTCATCATACTTTCTTGGTGAAGAACGAGGTGGAAAGTAAAGCACCTCTTTAATGTCAAATGAAGAGGAATATCCGCAGTCTGGAGAAGGAGGCAGTCTGCGGAGTTTAGAGCGCAGTTTCCTTGGATCGTCGTCAACAGTTCCATCAAAGCTTATTGCGCATTCTCCTATTATATCAGCGAGTAGCTGAGGGCCTAATGATCCCGATTCATCACAAAGTTCTGGCGGTTCATCTAATAAAACACTCGTGAAATCTCCACCGAGATATGATACGAAGACGTCAACATAACCTCCAATTAAATAATTGTTGAACTGACTTTGCAGCTGATTTGACGAGGAAGCTGTAAATTGGTCAATAGAATTTTTTTTATGACCGCTAAATGTTGAAAACTCTCGGTATTCTTTTTCCGCTAAGCCCAGCAACCGTTCTACAAACTCATCTTGAGATTCAGATTTATGAGGAAAAGAGAAAAAACGGGCACGTCTTGTCTTCCCCCGTGGCCAATTTTGATCACTCATGGAGTGTTCTGCAGGAAAAGCTGGAATAATCGTGAAACACATGGGATTCAATAACTGGGCTCCCATTTCTCTTAATAGATCATCACTCTTGATACTTTTGTGATTCGAATCATACGGCTGGAATGAATGTGAAGATGTTCTTTCTCCACTATCACCTTTTAGCTTAGAGAGAAAGGATTCTTTAATTTTATAACCGATCCTTTTTTTGGACACGTTGCCAATACGGATTGAGTTGTTGCTTGAGGTTACATTGGAGGATTCATCGCACAACAAGGGTCGAGGTTCTTTAAACACCTGAATAACCAGATATAGACTTCTCGCTGGCAAATCTAGGGGATCATACGACATGATAGCTCGTCGTTTCCTCCTACGCCAGGACTGCTCCATTTTATCCCTATCTTCACACAGATCACTCTCTAGCTCGTTCCAATCTCCTGCTGGAAAGAAAAAGTCCTCACTAACTTTTCCATTGAATGTGCTGTTACTAACTGGACTATTACTGCTCTGAACAGATATATCTGCTTTTGACAAACTATACAACGACATGGTACAAAATAGAGGGTCAACATCACCGCCCTCAAATCTTATATCTAATGGACAGGCAAGAAAATACACTATCCCATTGGGACGATCCATGTAAGGTCTGGGACGCCACATGTGAGAGGCTGAGAAGGTGGCATCTACCGGTGGAGCAAATACTGAGTAGGCACTAGGATTGAATTTGTTACATTCATCATCCATGCAATCGTCCTTGCCGAGATAGTCATTATTTTTACTTGATCTGTCGAACCGCGCGTTCATTTTGAATGCCGAAATGAGATCACGTCCTGCAAACGGAACAGCTGGAATGAAGCCGCCGGACCACAAGCTGGCATCAGCTCTACATGATGGATGCAATACATCCATCGATGACTTTGTTTCATCATGATTGACCAAATCCTCATTTTTTCGGTTGGTATTTAAGTTATCAAACATTGTAAACCCTGAAACCATCAAAATAATTCTAGGACTCGCTTCTTCCCATTCGCTTTCTCTCTTCACCTCGAGCATTTTAATTTCTATTTCTTCAGCAGTTGGGTTACAAAAGCCAACATCTGATCGCATGGGCAAACGTCGCTTTCTAGTTGTAAGAAGTGGTGGATGGGAGGGTAGAGAGGATCGCAGGGTACTTAATGGGTCTATCGAGGTATAGCGTCTATCTCTAAGAAGAATCGTTGGTTTTCTCCTAAATGGCGATTTCGTTTGGAAATGATTTTTTATCACAGCGTTTTCACTAATTGCGTTATTTGTTTCTTTCCTTGCTGGAGTTTCCAATCGCGCAAGAGGATTCTCACTCCCCTCTTCTTCATAAAGTCCATGAAACCACGGATCAGCATCAACACTGCATGCTTCATTCCATTGTAGTTGTCTCACGACCCTAGTCCTGAGACGACCACGTACGCAACTTTCTCTGACATGGCTTTTTGGATTATTACTTAGTAAACTTTTTAAGGTACTAGCAGAATAATATCCATACATAAACTCCAAAAGAGCCATGTAGCCTGGACTCGGCGATATCCTACATGGATTATCACTCATTTTTTTGTTCTCCAAGTATAAAAAGTCTCCGCTTCTACCTAATTGTGTGTTTGTACTTATCCTACTTCCCTTTATTCGTTCCATTTCAGTCAACATTTGTTTCAAGGCGATTGAGGAGGTATGAATTATTGGAGGGACGAATGCTCTTCGAGATAGTGTGTCAATGGTTCGCACTGTCACACACATGGCTCCATCAGGATGTTGAAAAGTACAATGGCTGTATTTTTTAGTGTTTTTTTCCTTCTTGAATTGCGTGAAAGATTTTGAACTAGTTTTTGCTTGCGAGGAATTTTGAGATTTTTTACTTCTATTGTTGGCCTCTAACGTATTTGATCTCGGTAAAATGAAGTTTTTCTGAGTTTGAGTAGAAGATATCGGAAATAAATGAGAATGTAGTGCATTACGAGAATTTGATGCAACTGAATTGTAGTTGGCGTATAACTGGTTGCTATTGCTCATGGAAGAGGAAGAATTTGAGCGTGAAAGTGGAGTGGACATTGGAATCATCGCTGTCACTGGCATAGTCAATGGTGTATGTTTTGTGTGTTCCTCATCTTTCTTTGGTTGCTGAATTGGTATATGTCTTCTCTTGGCCAATAGTTGCATTGGAGTGTCAACTTTATCCACATCTATTGATTGCGTTATGTTTGGAATGCTGGCATGTAGCTGATGCGATTGTCGTGGTTGATCTGAAAATGACGACGACTTTTCCCGTCGATTAACGCGAGGCACTGTTGGTTGAGGA
>JALLAW010000724.1:0-11563 GCA_036939535.1 Cyclotella kingstonii | reverse complement strand
TAAAAATCATTTTAGGCAGTAAACCCTGACAGTCATTAAACATTGACAAATACGGTACTATATGTATGATTGCAAAACAATCTGTAAATAAAAAAACAGGAGTAGTATGTGGTTGCCGGCTCTATTGATGCAAAAACTGCGCCCATCTAAAAAAATCCCAAGTAGTACATTCACTTGTTATGACTCTCTCCTCTTTGTGTTTGTGGAATGTCCATTCCCACGATGCAAGCTCCTCTCGGCTCTCTCTTCCATCTGCATCAACGAATTCTCTCCACACGCTGCTCCACCACAATTGACTACTTTCCTCAACCACTCTTGTCCATTTTACAAGTGGCGTCCGAAAACGAACAACAACATGGTGCAGTAGTGTCAGATGAGGAGTACAAACAGATTGTTGACCAGATGGCCCAGCACATGCTGTCTATCGTTCTTTCAGAGGCCAAAGTTGAGCAGAATGGGGATCAGCAGTTGGATACTGGGTTAGAAGTTCGGCCAGTGATGAATAGTGACACAGTATACAGTCCCAGACTCTTGGATGTATGTGAGTATGTATGAATTTGTCTTTCTATCAAGTGTATCATTCTCATGGACCCATTATTTTCCTCTTACCCAAAAAGATTGTTGTTGTCTTCCATGTATGACATGGAACTGTTGCATTACTCTCTTCAGACGATACGCTCGTTTGGGGATTCAACTCTCCCTTTTTGTGGAATATATCTGAGCAGGATATCCAGACTCTCTATTCCCAAAACATTGGAAATCATCACTGTGAAATAGGAGTTGGCACGGGACTGTTCCTCCTTGCAAATAGTACAAGTTCTTGCCCCACTTCCTCATTCACACTGATGGACTTGAATCAACATAGTTTGGAGGCATGCTCCAGGCGGATCCAAGAGCAGCAACAACAACAGCAATCTTTGGCGAGTAATGGATATCCAAAAAGTCTTCAAATGGTTCGAGCCGACATTACTGCGCCACTGCCACCATGCCCAAAGGAAGATGATACTGGCTGTTCTGGCTATGACTCTGTGGCTGCCAACTTTTTATTCCACTGTTTACATGGTTCGAGTCTAAATGAGAAAAAGATAGCCTTTCAAAATTGTGCCAAGTTGGTCCATCCCACCAGAGGTGTGTTTTTTGGTAGCACCGTTCTTGGGAAGGATATGGCAACTGACCATGTCCGATACAGCAATAGGATAGGTCATGTGTCCATGCATGTGTTGCATACATTCAACCAATATGGAGTGTTTGGCAACCTTGGAGATTCCTTTTTGGATTTGGAGTGTGTGTTGAACGAGCTATTTGGGCAGGTGGAGTTGAAGCGTGTTGGCTATTGTGGAGTATGGATGGCAAGATACCCAAAGATAGTGGAGGGCACTACCAGCTAATTGAAGACATTGAGTGAATGGATCTAATGTATATAGTATAGTTGTATGGGTAGTTATTAATTTCCATATCAGAACAATAAATAATTCTTGCATAATCTCTATTCGTAGTAGTAGTTGTTATTATAGACTATAGTGTGTAGGCAGCTGTCAGCATGTATTTCTGTCATCCTCTGAGTGGGTGGGCTGGATGAATGAGCTCTCCCGTGACCATACAGACACTCATCTCCCACTCCTCCGTACAATTTCTCCAATTACATCCATCGTATCGAAACTCCTTTTTGTTTCGAATCTTATTGAGTCTCACTTCATTAGAAGAGGAATACATTTTTTGTCGTTGGTGCAGAGGAAGTGTGGAAACATGAGGAATGGGGACAATGGCCACTTGTTGATGAAAGGAGACTCCTCTCTTTTTGGTGGAAGTTTGGGTGGCGTTGTCTTCTTGGGAAGAGAGAGAGGAACCACTAGTCGATCGTACGAGGTTCGGCAGCAGCGAGGAGACTCGGTCGTTGGTCTTGTCGGCGACGTCGGCCAGACTGACACGTCGACGAGGGAAGCCAAGTGAGAGCCAGCGTGGGCCGTTGCGTGGCAGGAGTGACAATGGCGAAGAGGGCTCCTTCTCAACAAACTCACTGTCGTCTTCGTAGTCACAAGAAGGAAAGCTGTGACGACGGTGATCGAAGCCTTTGAGAGCGGCGTACTCGATCTGGTGGGCAGCAGGGAGGAATTGGTAGTGGGCCGGCGGCAACGACAGCCGAGACAGTGAGTCCATTGTGCTGCTGGCGTCTTGGTGGGAATTACCATGGATCATGTCGTCCATTGGAGTTTGTGATATGGATGATGTCATTAATTCAGAAGAAAAGTTAATCAACTGTGGTTTTATTAGTGTTCGTTTGACTTTTATAATATGAGAGTATAGAGTGATATGGTAAAGATGGTAGAGTTAGTAACGGTGCTGTCAAACAGTCCACAAAACACAAAACCGAACTTGTCAAGTTGATCCCGAAACAGTTTTCGCAGTCGCCGTCGTGAATGGATGGGATTGATTCGACGTACTTTCTACTAGTCACTTTTCTTCAAGCATTCCCATTTACAGAGAGACAGGTTCATACAGGTTTCAGAGAAACGTAATAGTAGGTATTGCTCTCTTTCTGATCGCCAACTCGCGGACAAGCGGATCTGTTCCTTACGAAACGAGAAGGGGCAGAGGGAGCCGCGGGATGATACATTCTACTACTACTATACTACTAGAATTTTAGGTATATAGTTTGGCAGTCACATTGTGAAGTCATAGGTGTATTATGGTTCACGCAGGATGTCTAGGTACTATACGTACTAAATCAATCAAATTATGAAGGTATAGTACTCCTATAACAACATACTACTCCTGCATTGACGTAGTAGCATAGCTCTAGTAGTAGGTGGTACTTCAGGTAGTCCCTTGGTACAGTCTTGAAAACACACTGGGCATCTTACGATTTCGTGGCAATATATCACGGCTCGTTCCCATCCACTTTGCTGCTAAAGTGTATAGTACCCTACTGTACCATACCGAGAGTACTTCTACTAATAATGTTGGTTCAAACTAAGTTTATACTCGAGTAAATTATGTCACGGGATGATTGCGGAAAGGTTTCTCTACCCTTATCAATCGAATATATTAACAATCATTCACTTTATGTATATTAGTCCCAAAAACAACATCGTGGCAAATTGCTTCTGAAGAATTAGCTAAACAAGTTCCAAAAGCATTTTTCACTTTTTGATAGTCTGAAAAGTATAACATGATATTTTATCATTATAGATGACAACAAATGTTTCATCATTTCTTTTAACTGTGCACATTTGAATAGTAAGCTTTCTCCAACTTTGATTCATAATCAGAAACCATTTCTGTTATTTGAGTCTCCATTGACTTGAGATGAGATTGAAGACGGCTTTCTTTTGTCTTCTGAAGTTCAAGTGTGTTATGTAGTTTATTCAGCTCGGACTTGTGTTTACGTTGCTGCCTCTCTAATTCTCGCTTGTGCTCTACAAGTTGCCGCTTGATATGACTTACATCTTCTCTACTCTCAAGCTCAAGACGAAGTTCATTGATTACAGTTTTTAGTCTAGTAATTTCTGCTTCATCTTCCATCCGTGCATCCTGCAATCGCGAAACAATGTCATCTTGTATAGTTTGATTAATTGATTCTCTTACAGGAACTGTCTCTGAATAATGCTCCATCAGCTTGATCAGTTCATCTTCTTTCTCTTGCAAAGCCTGTTCTTTTTTCTTTGCATCTCGAAGTTGTTGCACATATGCTTCCTCTTTCTCGCGAAATGCCTCTTGCAGATCCTTCTTTGCCTTTCGAACTTCTTGGAGGTGAGTGTCATCTTTCTCTTGAAGAATCTTTTCATAGTCTTTCCTGACATCTCGTAGCTTTTGGATGTACTCATCCTCTTTCTCCTGCACTGCCCACTCTTGCATTTTCTTTGCCTCACTCAATTTCATGTCAAGTCCATCATCATTTTCTTCCAGTTCTCTTATTCGCTGTTTCATTTGACGTATCTCCTTTAGATAAGATTCTTCAGCATCCTGTAACGATGCCAGTTGTTTCTTTGTATCAGCGAGCTGGTTCTTATAGGATTTTTCATGTTCTGATAAAATTTCAGCATAATTATTGACATCATCCAGTTGCTTCACCAGAGTTTCTTCCCGCTCATTCAGCTGAGAGATTTTCAATTCCAACTCTGTGATGACACGTCGATGATATTCTTCTTGCTTGTTGACAGAGTCTCGTGCCTCTAGAAGAGTTTCTTCACGCGCCTTAAGTAGAGAGATCTTCGATTCTAACTCAGTGATGACACGTCGGTGATGGTCTTCTTTCTTGCTTGAAGAATCTCGCGCTGCATTTAGAGTTTCTTCACGCTCCTTCAGCAGAGAAATCTTTGATTCCAATTGAGCAACGACACGTCGATGGTGATCTTCTTGCTTCTCTATTGTATCTCGAACTTCGGTAAGCTGCTGCAGATAGACGAACTCTTTACTGTTTGTTCCAGTACTTTCATAAATTTTTTCTTCTAGTTGCTTAATTCGTTGGTGCGCATGGTTCAACTGTTCCAGTAATGCGTGCTCCTTCTCACCATTATCTTTCTTCCTCGCATCAACGGCCCTTCTAAAGCTATCACTTTCATCAACACTGTCGCGAAGTTTGGATCTCATTCCATACAATGACACCTCCACACTGCCTGCTCCCACATTGATATCCTCCAGCTCCTGTTCTAGCGTTGCTACTTTATATTGCAGAGTGACTATCTTAGACAGTAACTCTGTCTTGTTCTCCCTTTCTTTCTCCAACTCCTTTTCTAAATCCGTAATCGTCTCATCGTGTTCTTTTCTGATGGCTGCATTGAATTTTCGCATTTCTTCTGCTTCTTTCATAGCATGATTCAGTTGTATGCGGTTAGTAGAGTTATCGTAACTCGAGATTGAACGAGCTGCTACCGATGAGGAACTGTGCAATGATGTTGACATCACTGATTGCAAGTCAGAGTTGCCTGATGATTCCTTCAGAGCATCCTTTAAGCGCTTTATCTCTAATTCAGACCGTTTGCGATCCAACTGCCATGACTGTTCCTTCTGATACATCTCAGTTTTCAAGGAGTGCTCCGCATTCTGCGAGTTCCAACTTGTCTCAGTCAGGGCTTCTATTTCACCCTTCAGTTTTGCACGCTCTTCATTCCACTCATTTTCCTTTGCCACGAGTAACATGTTTGCGACACTGTGGGCATTTTCTTTGCTTTTCTCGACCTCGACCGTCGCCTTTTCAAGACTGGCTCGTAACGATTTCACCTCTTGTAGGTGAGAATAAACAGCCTCACCGTGAGACTTTTGTGCAGAGGTCATTCTCGTCTCAAGATCTTTGACTTTCCCTTCAAGCTCATCTGCACGTTCCCTCTCCACCTTAAGCATCGCTTCGGTCTCATCAATTGATTTTTTTTCATATGATATCTTCTCCAGTTGAATTTCAAGCTTATTCGACTTCTCCTTCTCTTGTTCCAATTGGTTCTGGTACTCCTTTGCTGTTCTCTTTTCCTCTTCCAACTTGGCCTTCCACTCAGATTCTATTTCCTCCTTCTTTCGTTCCAACTCCTGTGTTTTCGTCTCAATAACCGTCTCTACCCGACGATTCTCGTCTTTTCTAATTAACTCCTTTTCCTCTTCCAACTTGACCTTCCACTCAGACTCCATCTCCTCTTTCTTACGTTCCAACTCCTTCGTTTTTTCGTCAATAGCCCTCTCCGCGCGAAGACTCTCGTACTCCTTGATTACCCTCTTTTCCTCTTCCAACTTGGCCTTGTAACTAGCCTCAATCTCCTCCTTCTTCTGCTCAAACCTCGTAGTATTATCTTCAATGACACCCTTCAACTTCTCAAACAGGTCCTTTGGTATCGTCTGCTCGGTGGGAAGCGATGCAACGGATGGAACCACACGATCTTCCGTATCCTCTCGAGACTCCACCGATCGTTCACGGATGCCATATCGCTCTTGGACGGCAAGAAGTCTGTCCACCAACTCTGTTGGAAAGTTCTTGTAGAATTGAGTGGTAGAGTAAGGAACACTACTAATTGCTGTAGGGAAGCCAACACTCGAACTCCTGGGGGTGGTAGGGGGGAGGTTGACAACAGTTGTGGAAGAGACATTCCTACCATCGTTGGAAGTAATTGTTGTCTCTGTGTCATCACGCATCTCTGGAAGACCCACGTCGGAGGGGGGAGTGAGCAGATGACTACTGCGTGGAGTAGATACCGATGCTGGATGGCTGTTGTTGGATACACCGCGTGGACTGAGAGGAGGAAAGGCTTTGCTCAGATGGAAACTTTTACTGGTGTCACTGGCATGGAGGAAAGAGCCTTTGAGTTTCAAAGTGGAATCTATGGAAGTGGTAGAGATGAGATTGGGAGTGAGACTGCGGGTGTGATGTTGTTGCTGCTGCTGAGGCTGTTCTAGCGTTGTGTTCGTTTCGAACTCCGTGGACCAGGTGCTACTGGTTTTACTAGCATCCGAACTGACGCTGATAGGATTCATGATGTGACCACTAAATCTTTTGGGAATAGTGGTCGCGGTAGAAGGATCTTGACCATCCCAGGACAAGGCTGAGCGACGAGGTCTCACTTTGTTGGAGTGATCCGATACTTGTAGGTCCAACCATGAGCTGACATTTTTCATGGTAGCAGGGACGGTAGTTTGGGTCTTGTTGTTCAACGTTATTCTGTTGAGATTACTACCACCGTTATTATCAGTATCTTTCCTCGGTGAAGAAATGACACGCTGGCGATGACGGCTGTAATTCATGAGAGGATCACTGGTGGTACTACGATTGTCCACTGAATGAGGAGATGCCTGCGGCGGTTGTTGATGTTGGTGGGAGGATGACAATGATGACGGAGAAGGCTGATTAAAACTTCCGCTAGGAAAGTTGCTTTTGTTCCATCCCGACTCGGCCATCGGACCGCCGATAGATTTGCTGTGATTAGGATTGCTCATGGGAGAAAGAAGTGAGTGCCACGTGTCCGACCCTTGGGGTGCAGTTGTCCTACACAATGAAGTAGTGGATTATGGATGATGTAAGATAGTAGAAGGCACAGATAGCAATGACAACAACTACAAGAAGAAGCAAAGAGAAAAAACGTGACGCAATGCTCGTCGGCGTATTTTTCTTACCTCTGTCGATTGGTACTGCTACCAACACTCGAGTCGATGGTCATTCCCCCCTCTCGAGTTTCAAACACATGCTCAATCTCAATTTCCTTATCATTCTCATAATCATGATGGACAACGATGCCATTGTTGTCATTATTATTTTGGTTAATAGGTCTGTAAGTATGATTGTTGATTGTGTCATCATTTTGCATATTGCTACTCGCAGTGAAATCAGCATCAGCAAACGTCGAATACACTGGCTGATATGCGTGCTGTTGTTGTTGTTCTTGCTGTTGTTGTAGTGGGGGTTGTTGATGCTGTTGTGTTGGTGTTGGTGGTGGATGTTGTGGGGGTGGTTCTTGTTGACGTTCGGTGGGTGTTGATGGTGACGATGATTGTGCTGGAGGATCATGACGATGATGAGGAGAAGATTGTTGGGTATTCACCACCAGACGCTTCTTCGCCGTATTAGTTGTCATGGTCGGTAAGAATTGTTTTTCATGTTCAATAGTAGCGGGAAAACTCTGTCTCTCCGTCGGGTCGTTGGAAGAGGCCATGGCCGAAGTATTCGGGGTGAAGTAATACCTTGGACTGCCCAAGGAGGTACCAGGACGAGGACTACTATTGCTATTGATTGTGGTGACGGCAGTGCCATGTCGAGGAGAAGGGTTTACCTGAGGAGAGGGATTCCTTGGCATAGCCGCACCCGTACTTGTAGGCTTGAAATTTCCATGTGAGTGAGACAAGTGCAAGCCTCTGTGCATGACATGATGAGCAATTTGAGTAGCCACCTCGGCATGATTGGAATAGGATGCATTTTGAGCCAGTCTATGCGGAGTATTTCCATCCTTGTCCTAGAATTACAAGTCGCCAGAATAAGAGGAAGGAGTCAAATAAATCTGCAACTTGGCCATCAATCCACTTACCTTGGCATTGGCCAAATCTCCTGTGGCCACCAACATCATTTCCAAAACACCCGCACCTGCTCCTCCACCTGGCTCTCCCTTGTTGTCACTCTCCGCTGGCCCCCACTGCGCCAGATAGTGCAAGGGTAACATTCCTCGAGGATCTCCTACCGCACTTGCCTGTGGAAAGCTCATGAGCAGCGTGTAAATGATCTCTCTGCGGCAGCGCGCCCCACACGCGTAATGCAGTGGCAGCAGCCCCTGGTGATCCATGGTACGCGCCGCTGCGGGATGGCACTGCAGCAGTGCGCGTAGAAAAGAGACTGGTGGAGAAAGTGCACAGGCGGAGTGGATGGGCAGGAAGCGCCATAGAATGGAAGAAACGTCTTTGTACCGAACGACCCATGTGGCGGCTTCGTTGGGAAAGTTAGAGTTGTCTTTGTTGTCGAGTATGTCCTGGCACAGCTGAGTGGCTTTGGTCCAGTCACGATGTCCTATGGTTTCGTAAAGTGGAGTCTCATGCGTGTCGTAGTTCAGTGTGGGAGCCGTGGAAGAATAGGAGAGAATGAGTGAGGATGACGACGGCGAGGATGGTGATGACTGGCTCCGGCTGTTGGTGCCGTTCATGTTGTTCTTGCTGCTGACTGACGGAGAGACCATGCTTGTTTGGCGGGATGGAGAAGCCGTCATTCCATCAAAATGTTGAAGCGCATCAGATCAGAACGATATTGGTCTATGTTATTCGTTGGGAATGATATTGTCATCATGGTGCTGAATCATGTAGAAAAGTGATTGAACTCGATATTTAGTTGCAAGAGAAACTGCCACCGATATAGATTATTGAATTATATGTTACACATGTTTCATGTCGGAAGGCCATTCGCCAATTAACTTGCTACCACAAAAACTAGCTCTGTTTCAAATAATATACACGAGTTACGTTATTCGTAGATACTAGTAGGACATTCACACTAAGTATGGTACTATAGTACCTACTACTATCAGTACCGTACCATACTTTCTATAAGTATGGTACCATACCATCGTATCTAGATACGTAAAGGTAGACATGTTGAACGGTGGTGCCGATAATATTATGGTGATTTCTTCACCATGACAGTAACCGATAACCACCTTTCTCATTATCCAGTTGTGCTCCAAAACTCACACGAAAACGGAAGCGCCGCAGCAATTCAAATTCTTCTCGTGGCAGTGATCGTTTGGGAACTGCTCTATCACTGCCTCCGAGCCCTGCTGCGCCTAGTCTTGCGCACTCGGCCACACTGGATACTAGCGAACCAACATACAGACTCATTGCTCGAACACACGAAACTCACTCTGTTGCAACGTGGTCCATCCTATGCCGTCTCCCTCCTTCATTCTCTCTATGCCACACTACGAGGAGGAAGTCATTTGATGCAGCTGTGGAAATATTCTCCCATGGAGAAACTTCTTATTCCCCCTCTATCATTGCAAACTGCCACTCTCTGTCGACAGGCTCATCTCCAAGTGGCGCACACCAACCTCCTCTTCCTAGCCTACCTACTCTATGATCTCTTTCACATCCTGAGACACTATCCCATATTGGGAGGCATGGATACAGTTCTGCATCACATACTCTTTGCCACATGTAGTCTCATTAATGGAACATTTGGAATCATGGCATTTCCTTTTGGATGGCTTGCTGTGGGAGAGTGTAGCACCATCTTTCTCAATGCAAGATGGTTCTTACTCAAGACTGGAAGAGAGGGGACACTACTTCTTAATTGGATCAATGCTTTGTTTGCACTTTGTTTTCTGGTTACAAGAAATGGAGGATATACTCTTGGAATGATACATTTGTTTTGGTGGAGTAAAAAGGAATTGGGGTCCTTGAGTGAAAGGTCAGGGGTGCCAGTGGGATGGTTGGGAGTGACTTGTGTGTGTGTGGCTTTGGGATGGGTGTTGAATCTTGTGTGGGGTTACAAGATTTGGAAAATTGTTGGGAAGAGTAGAAGAAAGACAACTGATGGACAAAACAAGCATCACTAACAGGGATGCCTGTTATGTTTGGCCATTGTATCATTGATTTCATACATGCATAGTTGACACTGAGCTAGATTGAATGAATTTACATTAACCTTGATGTGGGAGGGTACTAATGGTTTGAATAATTTGGACTTCTGGACATATGCTGAGGTTTTGGTTGACACTCAGCCAAAAAAAAACGCTAAAATATATAATAATTTTTAATGTTGTGTGGTACTCATACTTTTCTCTCATGAGTAATTTTCCATCAATTTTGATGCATATTTAAAAAGCCACTGTGAGACACAAATTTAACACTTCAGCAGTTTATGTGTGCTGTCTAACAAGACAGAGCAAAATCAATTTACACAAGTAACTTTCATGTATAATCTAAGCATAAAGCCTCATGGAAGTATGACATGGCAGAATCAAAGTATCTCATTTCACTCCACAAGTTGTATCCAACATTGATGTACATACGTAATCACTATGGATCTGCATCAGCACCAGGGCCAGAATAACTGGTACACTTGTCATCCAATAGCTTTACATATTCTACAACGCCTGGAAACGCATCCAAAACTCTCTGATAATAGTCTTTCACCTCCTGTGGAACTTTTGCCCAATACTTTTTTCTTCCCTTGAGCAGAGTCACCAAAGGTGCCACGGCTAAATCCGCAATGGTGGGAGTTTCACTGTAACAAAATGGAGTCTCCTTCAGAAAGGTATGGATCAAGAGTGGGAAATGCAACTCAGAGACTCTCTGAAATTGCTTTTTGGCAGTCTCCTCACAGACATCCACACCAAACATCATGTATACTATATGGAATAAATCAGGATAGAGTGTTCCATTTCTCCAATCCATGACCATATCGATCTTGCCCCTCTGGATGGGATCAGAGGGATAAAGTTTCTCTCCTGAAAATAAGTTACAGAGGCAACGCATGACCGCACAGGATTCCCAGATGGCAGAGCCATCATCGAATTGGAGGGTGGGGCAGCAGTGACATGGGTTCATCTGGAGGAATTCGGGGGTGCGTGTGTTCCCCATGGCATTGACAACTTCAACTTTTTGGATGCTGTTGCTCTCGTCAGTTTTGAGGTGATGGAGTACGGCAAGAGGGCCGTGAGAATTGGCGGCTGCAGTGTGCAAATACAAGAGTAGGTAAGGGCAGTTTCTGATGAGAGAACAGGAGATGTCAAGCTAGGAGAGTGACGACAATCCATGAATTCATTCATCTATCTACAGTGTATAAACAACAGTTGACAATTTCGACAGCGTCTAGTTCAATTAGGTGCACTCGCTGGAGGACACTCACAGATGGGTAAGACATGCAACTTCATGGTGGGGTGGATGAGAAACAAGAGAAAGATCGTAAATTAGCAAATAATACCACAGGGTATATGTGAGCCAATGTGTACGTACATTTATGACAGGGGGAAGTTCAATCCACATCTGACAGAACAAAAGACACGTGATGCAAGGAATTGCTACTTGAGGCCATATGAGAAAAGTAGTATGCATTTAGTATAAACGAAGGTGGTAGAAAAGTATAGGCATAAGTCTATCTACCCCGCTC